>JAJJHQ010001432.1:137979-165864 GCA_021223825.1 Drosophila ironensis
TACAGTGAATCACATTAATATTCGGTTTTTTCTTTTCTCGATTTCAAATGCAAAGAAAGAGAATAAAAAAAAGACTTAGAAGAAAAATTTAAATGCAAAATTAAAGCTTTTTTTATTACCTTTTCATAGATATATATACATAAGTAATTTATTTTAAATTAAAACTAAAATTTAACAAAAACGAATAACAACTCAAAAATGTACGTTACTTTAATATTCGGTTTTTCCTTATAGACCCAAGAAAAATCGATTTTATCTTAAAAATTAAATATATCCTAATATTTTGTGTGATACCCATTATTTTTAATGGTATCGCTTAGGCGTTTTGGCTTATTTTTAATAATTTTTTTTGTATATTCGCCGCCAATTTTCGCCCATTCTTCTTTAAGCCGTTCCTTTAAATCTGATATTAATGATATCGGCGTTTGGTGTATACGACGGTCCAATTCACTCCACAAAACTGCCGAAATCCTTGATATGAAGGCTAACACAGTCGGTGACATCGTCCGACGCTTCAAAAACGAAGGAAGAGTGTCACTAATTAAGCAAAAAGGACAGCCGAAAAAATTAACGGATCGCGAAGAAGCCAAAATAGTGAGGAAAATTTAAAAAAATCCTCAAATTAGTGCTCCAGAACTGTCGGCTGAACTCTTTGCCGATCATGGGAAGGCAGTTTCGGCGCAAACTATTCGGCGTACAATAAAAACACATGGGTACAATGGCAGGATCGCTCGCATAAAGTCTTTGCTATCTGAGCGCAACCGAAAATTACGGAAACAATTTGCCCAGGAGTACTCCAAAAAGGACCAAAGCTGGTGGGACGATGTCATTTTTCTGGACGAAAGTAAATTCAATATTTTCGGGAGTGATGGAGTACTCCTAGGCAAATTGTTTCCGTAATTTTCGGTTGCGCTCAGATAGCAGCCGACAGTTCTGGAGCACTAACTCGAGGATTTTTTTAAATTTTCCTCACTATTTTGGCTTCTTCGCGATCCGTTAATTTTTTCGGCTGTCCTTTTTGCTTAATTAGTGACACTCTTCCTTCGTTTTTGAAGCGTCGGACGATGTCACCGACTGTGTTAGCCTTCATATCAAGGATTTCGGCAGTTTTGTGGAGTGAATTGGACCGTCGTATACACCAAACGCCGATATCATCAATATCAGATTTAAAGGAACGGCTTAAAGAAGAATGGGCGAAAATTGGCGGCGAATATACAAAAAAAATTATTAAAAATAAGCCAAAACGCCTAAGCGATACCATTAAAAATAATGGGTATCACACAAAATATTAGGATATATTTAATTTTTAAGATAAAATCGATTTTTCTTGGGTCTATAAGGAAAAACCGAATATTAAAGTAACGTACATTTTTGAGTTGTTATTAGTTTTTGTTAAATTTTAGTTTTAATTTAAAATAAATGACTTATGTATATATATCTATGAAAAGGTAATAAAAAAAGCTTTAATTTTGCATTTAAATTTTTCTTCTAAGTCTTTTTTTTATTCTCTTTCTTTGCATTTGAAATCGAGAAAAGAAAAAACCGAATATTAATGTGATTCACTGTAAGCATTTTAAAAGAAAATTTGCCACATAGCGCTGATAAATTGGGAATACTGGACCGATTCCGATTTTACCAGGACAACGACCCCAAGCACACTGCTGCCAATGTGAAGCTTTGGTTGGTCTGGAACTGTCCACACGTAGTAAAAACCCCAGCTCAGTCTCCAGACCTGAACGTAATAGAGAATTTGTGGGAGATTTTGGACCAGGCGATCAGGAAAAGAAAAATAAGCAACAAAAATGAGCTGAAGATTGCCTTACTGAAGGAGTGGAGGAAAAGTCCGGTTGAAACCACAAAAAATTAGTGGAATCAATGGGAAACCGTTTAAAAGACGTTAAAAAACAAAAGGGAAGCCCAACCAAATATTAGATTTTAGAATTTCATATTTTATAATAGTTTAAAGTGTTTGCACGAAATAAGCTTCGACGCCAGGAGTGCCTTGTTTTTTTAGTTTTGTATGAAAAGTTGTTTTGTTTTTGTAGATTATTAAGTTTTTTTGGTTCCTATTAGTTAATAAAGAGTTTATTGAAATTACTGCGTTTAAATTTTTTTGATATCTTTTCTATTTTGGCTGCAATGTTGATTTAAAATTTTATTTTGTTCTTGCACGAAATAAGCTTCGAGCCACTGTATGTATGTTTAGTATGTATGATTTGAACGGGTAAATGGAGAGGCACAGAACACTTAACATTTCGTATCCTCTCTCAAACAAGAAATATTAATAATTATTATCTTCAAATGTATCCATATAGTATTTACATGCATACATTTACATGTACATATGTATGTATTTACATGTACATATGTTTGTATGTTGTATCTCAGTAATTTTCCTCCATGAGCATTTCGGTCAATTCTCTCGGATTATACATACATACATATGTACGTACATTATACCTGTCTGTATATACACACTCGTACACTTGCATTGATTCACTGTGTTTTGTGCTGAGAACTCCCATCGTATCTATTACTCTTTATTCCACCCTTCCTCACCTCTCTCTATTTCATACCCGTTATAACATATTTTCCGCTCTCTCGCTCTAATTGCCTTAGGCGAGTGCGACTCAGTACAATGGGGGAAATAGCCATATTTCTTGTCAAAAAGAGGTGCTGCATCCGTTTCTTTACCCGCATAAATGTTTTTGCAAGTTAATGAGTGCTAAAATTTGTTTTCTCAATATAATAAAGTCTTCATCCATAATCTTATCTTGATAGTTATCAACTTGATACTGATGAAGAGTATATATGAAATATCGTTGGTAAATCAGCAGTTTTTTCTACCGTGCGATGAGAGCATCTACAGTGCTTTCTGAGCTGTTTCACTGCAATTTTTTTTTGAGTATCTTTATTGGGGTTCTTTACGTGCTCGCGAGCGCTATGTAAATCTTAGGCAGCATCAAATATTTGTTTTGCTTCAGAGTGAATTCTAGATGCATTGTCCGCGAGTTAAGATCTGAGGGTTCTTAAGGATTCACTGGCCGTTTGGTACCCTGAGTTTCCGGAAGCAGAACTCCAACCATGCCAGGCACTCAGGAATACGATCGCGTGTACCTGCGCAGCACGGCAGGCCTGTGTAAGTTGGCATGCTTGGTGAGTGAGTCACAAAAATACTACCTACCGTTTGAAGAGAACCGCCTGCTTTTCATCCTCCTCAATTTCCTTTTGCACGCAACACAGCTATGCAGCTTTCTCGGATTCCTATGTATTGCCTGCGGTCCTGTGCGGCTTAGCAACTTCCGGGGCAGTTTTTACCTAGTTGTTGTATCTGTTGGATTCGCAGTCATCGCGGGGTTACTCCTCTCCAAGTACCTTCGCCTCTGGGAGCAGCAGGGCTGCCGGTGCGACCCGATCCTCTGGTCTCTAGTCATCCATAGCGTCCTGGCGTTTGGATATTTCACGGCCTCCGGATTGGTGCTATCGCTGGATACTGGTGCCTACACTGCTGCATCGGTAAGAAATCCATTATTTTGAGTGTCCAAGCTGAAGTTTGGAACGCAAATTTTGTCCATTCGAAAGATACATATGTAACATATGTATGTATATATGTAGATATGTATGTGTTATACAATTTAGCAATGTTACTCATACGCAAGTGCGTCAGTCATTATACCCGGTTCTTAAAAATTCAATATACCCGAATTCGTACGAATGTACATACATACATATGTATGTACATAGAAAGAAGCTTTTCCGACCCCATTAGGTATATATCCACCCGTATATATCCACTATAAAAGATAGAGAAAAACAAATAGCATATTCAGATTTTTGTGATACCAGTTCAGCACAAGTTTGTTTTAAAATTTACTACCACCCCCCGCAAACCACGAAATTCGATGTCGTCCACAATTATTTTAAACACAGTTGCGTTTAAAATAATAATAGTTCCCTTTAGCTGTGAGTCGCAAATTAATTATTTCACATTAACAACTGTTACCATAAAATACCATAACTATTTAATCATGCAGGTCTATTTTGTTATCACCGGTCTTTCGATTAATTTTTATATATACATATACATATACGCATTTTTATTTATTCATATTTTTATTTGCAATCTGTCATATGACAATCAAAAAATTTTCTTAATATTAATAAATAATTATTTTAATAATCTCAATGTTGGACTTGCTAACGTATGTGCAGCCTTACTTTTATACTGCTTTTCACAGCAAAGCCTTAATTTCATGGTCAAATTGTTATCTTGGACCTAAGAGCTTGAACAGTTTTTTAGTTTTTGCTTTCAGTCTTCAGTCCATGTAAACTCCTAGATTTTTTACAGTATCTTTTGCCACCATTTAGGAATACCGGAGGACAGATTCCATGTCGAAGTGCAACATTTTCTTGCTCAGACTTTTATGTGTTCACTTTTATTTTCACTTGTTTAATTTTTTATTGTTACGTGTTATAGCTAACCACATAAGTTAACCGGCGCGTCCAAGCGGCCAACATAACAGACAAAAAGGTCACAAAGGGGTGTAGAGCCCCGTATGCCTTTCTAAAAGGAAATAAAAAAAAACTTTTTTAATTTCTAACGCCACTTTTCAACTAAAGTAAGCTGTTCTTTTGGTTGCTCGGAAACTGATATGCGATCCCCTGGCTATCTTTTTGTATCTAGATGATTTGTTTAATTGTACATGTAGCAACTCTGCAGTTATAGTACCTCTTCGATGGTAGTGTTTTGCATGGGCAAGCTCATCTGACAGGGCGACTGTAAAAAATCGTGCACTTCAGTGGTGTATTCTGTATCCTGTATTTCATTTGGGTGATAGGTGTTAGGCAAACACCTAAGATTTGTCCTTGTTACTTCTAGACCGATAACCATAAACGTCATTTAAGATGGAGTGCCTTCTTGTAGGCCTTATTAAGTAACTGATCGATATCCACAGATTATGATCTGGGTTATTGGTAAAAGGCCACAGATTTTAAAGGTAATCTGCGGTTGCATCGTTTTTTACTTCGATAAGCTTTGAATTCAATTCTTTAGCCGCATTGTTCAAAATTCTTTTTTTTGTCATTGGGCTTCTTCTCATTTGCCATTCTTTGAAGCACTTTATAAAATCTTTCTTAGTTCAAGCGGAAAAAATGGTTTTCGGACTTAGCTTGAGTTTGATTAAGGGGTAAAGAGATAGCCAGCTTCTTGAATAGCGATGGTTAGCTTTTCAATTGCAAGGTAGATTTCGCATCCGTATTGGAGGGTTAAATCTAGACTTAGTTTTTAGTTCTGGAATGCAACGATATCTGTTTTTTGCGTAAACGTTGTGTAAGGTTTTTCTATGTTTTCCACCGTTGTCTCACACGTCAACGTATCTGAGCTTGAGTCGACACATTTCTTTATGTAAAGAAATTCCACTGTAGACAACAAAATGTAGCAGATCTGATACCTCAGAGTGGATACATTTTATTGTAATTATTGCGGCAAATTAGATGTAAGCCAGCTTAATGCCATCTAATGTTGTTAACTTGAGCGTACTTTGGTACCTTAAGGTACAAATGGTATATTAACTTTTTGCAAATGTATGTAACAGGCAGACGGAGACATCTCCGACCCCATAAAGTATATATATTCTTGATCAGCATCAACAGTCGAGTCGATATACCCATGTCCGTGCGTCTGTCTGTCTGTATGTATAAAAACCTCGTAATCGGAGATGGTGAGAGCTAGAGGTGTAATTCTTTTTGCTTGTGGTGTATTATTGCAGGCATATCAACGTATTGCCGATAACTTGCCCATAACTAGGACAAACTAAGAGCTCGAAAACTATTTCTTTTTCATTAGATCGGTTTAACTATTACGCAGATAATGTCATTCACGGATTTTTGCCATTAATGTGTCCATGTTTTGTCTGTGCATACTAGGAGGGGGATTCATTGGCGGGATTGGTGGGAGGGTTCCTGGTTGAAATGTGTTCTTGATAAATTTAGCATCCGCCGTTTACATCTTTTTTTGGTGTTATGATTTCTCTGTACGGCTTTCAAAATCAAAGTTTTTTGATTTTTTGAGTTTTTCAGAAGTTTTGGTGAATTGTTGTTGGATCGCTTTATTGTTTTTGGATTGGGACTATTTTTTGACAGACTATAATTTTGTCTTCGTCGTCTTCACACATGTTGTTGCCGCTTTGTTGCAGTGTCACTGAAGCCCCTTATCAACCAACTAAACTGGTATATATATCTGAACTTCCGTCGAAACTGTTTTTGTATCATTAAGTTCTTTGTTTTGTATTTCGTAAAACAAATGATTTGGTCAGTGGAAGTTAGTTCGCGACTCATCCTTTATATATGTAGATTATTCTGTTTTCGATGCTTCTAGGACAACTTTCATGTCAATATTTTTATCAGAAGTAGTTGCCAAACGACCAAACGTGCAAGTGAAATATATTCCTGTACATTTGTGCCTGTAAAAAAAGTAAATGAAACTCTAAAAATAGTTTCTTTGGGCATCGTTTATTGCTATAATTATTTTTAATTATACCATGTACCTTAAGGTACAAATGGTATATTAACTTTGTGCAAATGTATGTAACAGCCAGAAGGAGACATCTCCGACCCCATAAAGTATATATATTCTTGATCAGCATCAACAGCCGAGTCGATATAGCCATGTCCGTCTGTCCGTCTGTCCGTCCGTCCGTCTGTCTGTATGTATGAACACCTCGTCCTCGGAGATGGTAAGAGCTAGAGGTCTATTTCTTTTTGCTTTTGGTGTGTTATTATTGCAGGCAGATCAAGTTTATTTCAAATTTTTGCCACGCCCCTTTCCGCCTTCGTAATTTGCATAAAACTGAATGTACCTTTAGCCCATAACGACACATTAGCCCATAACTTGCACAAAATAAGAGGTAGAGACCTATTTCTTTTTGCATTATGTTTGTTTAGCAATAACGCAGATAATAGTATTATTGGATTTTTGCCACGCCCCTTTCCGCCTTCGTAATTTGCATAAAACTGAATGTTCCTCGACACATTTGCCTATAACTTGGACAAAATAAGAGAGACCTATTTATTTTTGCATTATGTTTGTTTAGCAATTACGCAGATAATGGCATTATTGGATTTTTGCCACGCCCCTTTCCGCCTTCGTAATTTGCATAAAACTGAATGTTCCTCGACACATTTGCCTATAACTTGGACAAAATAAGAGTTAGAGACCTATTTCTTTTTGCAACATGTCCGTTTAAGTATTGCGCAGATAATGTCATTCTTGGAAATTTGCCACGCCCCTTTCCGCCCTCGTATTTGCAAAAAAATCGATATCTCCAAAATGATAAAAGCTAGAGACTTAATTTTAAGTCTGTTAAATCTGCTGATCGTTTAAGACGTGCATGCAAAATTACGTTCAGATCGGACAATAAATATAGAAGATATGACCAATTAAAGTTTTACCCACCCCTTCCCACGGCAACGGCAAGAGAGGTACATGGTATCTCGTTGTCGAGGAATCTCGACTACAGCGTTTCTACTTGTTTTTAACATGTTATTTTGATATAAATGAAGCGAAAGCTATAAGCTAAATAAATAAATGTATATTAAATGCGTCATTTTACTACTTGTTACTCATTATTATAGTTATTATACCATGTACCTTAAGGTACAAATGGTATATTAACTTTGTGCAAATGTATCTAACAGGGAGAAGGAGACATCTCCGACCCCATAAAGTATATATGTTCTTGATCAGCGTCAACAGCCGAGTCGATATAGCCATGCCCGTCTGTCCGTCCGTCCGTCCGTCCGTCCGTCTGTCTGTATGTATGAACACCTCGTTGTCGGAGATGGTAAGAGATAGAGGTCTAATTCTTTTTGCTTTTGGTGTGTTATTGTTGCAGACAGATCAAGTTTATTTTAAATTTTTGCCACGCCCCTTTCCGCCTTCGTAATTTGCATAAAACTGTATCTGAATTTTCTTCGATAACTTGGACAAAATAAGAGCTAGAGACCTATTTCTTTTTGCAATATATCCGTTTAACTATTGCGCAGATAATGTCATTCTTGGATTTTTGCCACGCCCCTTTCCGCCCTCGTATTTGTAAAAAAGTCGATATCTTCGAAAAGCTAGAGGCATAATTTTCAGTCCAATAAGTGCACTGATCGTCAGACACGTACGTGCAAAATTACGTACGGATCGGACAATAAATATAGAAGATATAGCCAATTAAAGTTTTACCCACCCCTTTCCTAAGCAACGGCATGCCACACACGCTGGGGTGACGTCATCCGTCTCTTCTTTGACTTCAATTCGTTCGCACGTGTATACATACAGTAGTGTGTGTATGTGTGCACCTGCTGATTTTTTGGATGTCAACAAACGAAAATTTGGTGAATTATTTGAAAAAAAAAAATAAAATCAAAGAAATGGTTCATAACGAAAAGAGGTACATGGTATCTCGTTGTCGAGAAATCTCGACTACAGCGTTCCTACTTGTTTTTTAATTATTAAAAGAGCAGTACGATCTACAAGCAGCTATCGTGCAACACGCAAACGAAGAATTGATTTTAGACAAGCTTGGATGTTATTCCAGCACTGAAATACTTTCTTTCTTCTACAGTTTTTCGGTTTGACAGTCTTCAGCATCAATGCCCTGGAGGCATACTCTGATTTTCGGCGGAGCCGCCAACGCGAAGTGGCCACTCAGACGATATAGACTTGAATCCTTAGTTGGATCCATCTATATCAAGTCATAGTTTGGATTCGAGTATCTGTAAGTAAGCGATTACTTGTCGGAGCGACACAGAGTCATCGAGCAAGTAAATTTTTAATTAAAATCTGGGTTGCGCTCTGTGACTTTGGCAGTCGCTTTTGGTTAGGTATAAAAGTAAGCTTGTGTTTTATTTTAAACTTAGAATATTGAAATATGTGTCCTATATACAATGGCTCACAGCTTATATTTCGTTCAAGAAAAAAATTTTATATATCTCAAGTAATATTGAATGTGCGCCTTCGCAATTTGCATAAAACTGTAAATGCCCCTACTTAATTACCCATAATTTAGATAAAATAATAGCTAGAGACAAAATTGTTTTTGCATTAGGTTCGTTTAACTAAGACAATGATAATGCTATTTCCAGTTTTTTCCCGCGCCCCTTTCCATGTTTGTATTTGCAAACAAAATCGATATCTCCAAATCGGTAAAAGCTAGAGACATCAGTCCGTCAAGTATGTGGAGATCATTCATGTAAATGATTAGATTGACTTAGATTTTGATGCTGATTAAAATTGTACATATGCATAAAAATGTGTGTATAGTAATCTACACTCTAGCTTTGTAGGGTCGGATATGTCTCCTTCTTCCTGTTACATATATTACATATTTTCTGTTTTTGAAAACTCGCAAGGTGACCCAAAAACGGTTTTCAATAAACAAAAATTACAAACAAAAGTATAAGGGATTTCTGCGACCCCACAAAGTCCCCACAAAGTACATATAAACACAATGACTTCATCTCACTCATTTCTGAGAATGGATTTCGACAAAAGCTTTCCTATGAGCTTATTTTTGGTATAGATAAATTATAGTATTAATGTATGTATGTACATTTTTCTCTTTATTTTGTTTCGAGTTATAAGCGTTTGATATTTTTTTTGTTTGGACGAAATAAGCCGTGAGCCCCAGCATACATGTATGTAGATCATGCGTTTGACAAGTTGAGGAAATAGTAGCAAAATCAAGTTAACTTAAAGCTGAATAAACATGTTAGTAAATACCAAAGAGAACCCTTTTGTTTCTACTCTTTTTTTGGAGCCTACTTGACTAACAATGCCCTAACACCTAATATACTCGTATAATATGAATATAGATGCGCTTGCAATATATATACGATGTACCTTAAGGTACAAATGGTATATTAACTTTGTGAAAATGTATGTAACAGACAGAACAAGACGTCTTCGAACCCCATAAAATATATTTATATATTTATTCTAGATCAGCATCAACAGCCGAGTCGATATAATCATGTCCGTCCGTCCGTCTGTCTGTCTGTATGTATGAACACCTCGTTCTCGGAAATGGTAAGAGCTAGAGGTTTAATTTTTTTTGCTTTTAGTGTGTTATTAATGCAGGCAGATCAAGTTTATTTCAAATTTTTTTCCACGCCCCTTTCCGCGTTTGTAATTTGCATTAAACTGTATTTTCTTCGATAACTTGAACAAAATAAGAGCTAAAGACTTATTATGTATTAGGTCCGTTTAACTATTACATTTGTGAAAATGTATGTAACAGCCAGAAGGAGACATCTCCGACCCCATAAAGTATATATATTCTTGATCAGCATCAACAGCCGAGTCGATATAGCCATGTCCGTCTTGCCGTCTGTCCGTCTGTCTGTATGTATGAACACCTCGTTCTCGGAGATGGTAAAAGCTAGAGGTCTAGTTCTTTTTGCTTTTGGTGTGTTATTATTGCAGGCAGATCAAGTTTATTTCAAATTTTTGCCACGCCCCTCTCCGCCTTTTTAATTTGCACAAAGCTGTATTTTCTTTGACATATTTCCCCATAATTTGCACTAAATAAGAGCTATTTCTTTTTGCATGTCCGTTTATGACATAAAATGTCAGATAATGTCATTCTCGGATTTTTGCCACGCCGCTTTCCGGCCTCGAATTTGGAAAAAATTGATATCTTCGAAATGGTGAAAGTTAGAGGCTAAGTCCACTGATCGTCAAACACGTACATGCAAAATTTCGTCCACATTGGACAATAAATATAGAAGATATGACTGATAAGGTTTTTTCCACCCCTTCTACGGCAACGGCATGCTGCTACACACGCTGGGTGACGTCATCCGTCTCTTCTTTGACTTCGATCCGTCCGCACGTTTATACCTACAGAAGTGTATGTAAGTATGCATGTGCGAACGTGCTGATTGTTTGGATATCAACAAACAAAAAACTGGAGGAATTATTTGAAAAAAATAAATAAAATAAAAAAAAAATGTATGATAAAGAAAAGAGGTACATGGTATCTCGTTGTCGAAAAATCTCGACTACAGAGTTTCTACTTCTTTTCCTTAGCTAAATTACAATTTCCTATATAGAAACGGTTCTTAAATAAAAATAGGACATAGTTAAACTAATTTGTCAAGTTTCATTATGTACTCCCGGTTTAGAGAAGCAATTCAATTCTTCTTCGGGAGTGCTGGGTGGGGAGCTGTTGGTGGAGCTGGCAGATTTATTCGTAGTTTCTTGGAATTCAGCTTGAAGATTTTTTTGAAACCTCTAATCACCAAAAAAGTTAATTCCAATGGATTGGTGATGGTAGATCGTCGGTAAATAAACCCGGGCTGGCAAATAGGTTTTACTGATCGTCAAAGGTGTTTTTATACCATGTACCTTAAGGTACAAATGGTATATTAAGTTTGTGCAATGTATGTAACAGGGAGAAGGAAGCGTTTCCGACCCCATAAAGTATATATATTCTTGATCAGCGTCAACAGCCGAGTCGATCTAGCCATGTCCGTCTGTCCGTCTGTCTGTCTGTCTGTCTGTCTGTCCGTCTGTATGTATGAACACGTCGTTCTCGGAGACGGTAAGAGCTAGAGGTGTAATTCTTTTTGCTGTAGTCCCGTTATATGTGTACGCAGGTCGAGTTTATTTCAAATTTTTGCCACGCCCCTTTCCGCCTTCGTATTTGAAAAAAATCGATATCTCAAAAATGGTAAAAGCTAGAGACATAATTTTCAGACCAATAAGTCCACTGATCGTCAAAATTACGTACGGATCGGACAATAAATATAGAAGATATGGCCAATTTAAGTTTTACCCACCCCTTCTTTGACTTCAATTCGTTCGCACGTGTATACATACAGTAGTGTGTGTATGTGTCAACCTGCTGATTTTTAGGATGTCAACAAGCGAAAATGTTGTGAATTATTTGAAAAAAAATAAATAAAATCAAAGAAATGGATCATAAAGAAACGAGGTACATGGTATCTCGTTGTCGAGAAATCTCGACTACAGCGTTCCTACTTGTTAATAAAGAGCTAGTGGAAACCGCAACGGAAAACAGTCATAAAAAAAGGGTATTTTATTTTTTGTAGTCGTAGAAGTAGGCTACTTCTTAGGCAAATATATACCGAAACCAAACTCTTATGCTCCATTTAGGAGATCAACACTTATTATAGTAGCTTTCAATAAACAGATCAAACATGGTATTACATATTTTGCAATGGACTATGGATGATTTCGCAAACAACTACAATGAAATGATTATCGCTGTCGTTTTATGATAAGGGCTGGTCAGAAACAGAGGATATCCTCCAGCGATTCTTTCTAGCCTGGCTCCTTGTATGCTCTGTGGTGCCACAGTGAGCGATTTGGTCTCACTAGCGGAATTTAATTCAAATTTTCAAATTTAAAAAAGCGATATATGTATATTTTTCCACAAGTCGATAATAGATACTTTTATTAGAGTTTTCGTTATCAGCTGATCATCAGTTGTGAACGGACAAACACAGTATATGATTTTGCAAAGAGCTTTACAAAATTATTATTTTTGCGCGCATTGACTTCGAAAATTTACATTTTTTAATAATTTTTTAAAAGTTTGTCTTTTAATTATCTTCAAGGAATGTGAATGTGTAGCTCATAAAACGTAGTGGTAATTCAGTGTATTAATAACGAGCCTGGATTAGCGAACACTTGTCTTTCGTGGAGTAGAACTTACTATATTTACCTGGATTCGGTCTGACTCTTTTACTAGCCGAAAGTGTGAATCAGTGGCTTCCAAAATGTATTATGAACTGCTATTACATGCTAGCCTTCAAACTATGAAACTTCTTAGGCACAGTGTTGGTAGCAAAAATGTATCTTATTTTAGTATGACAATCAGGGGGCATCCCAACTAAGAAGTTTGTTGTGACGGAAAACTTACCATGGAAGATGTGTTAAATTCCTTATTAGTTTCTTCTGACCTAACTTCATTGTCAATTTCTTCTACCAGCATGCTAGTTGGACTTCCTTTTTTTGCAGATTGGGTTAAGAGGATGACTGCTTTCCTAAGATCTATTGTTGATGATACTCCCACGCCGCTGTCTATGGCGCCTGGTTGAAGTTCCTTCTATTTGAGGATTAGCTTACTTCTGGCCTTAGGCTCAGTAAGCGAATTTATATTTAACGATTTTAAATGATTTCTCGGCGTTGGCCGGATATAGTTAGTTTTCAAAGTGGTCATTATTGAGGTCAAATTAACAAAGAAATAACTTCTAAACTTAATCTTAGGTAGAGTCGTCCGTGCTTTTACGGACTAATCGTAAACTTACGTATGTTTAGAAGTCACGCCACTGCTGGCAAACAATGGATTAAGGCATCTTAGGTTAATAGGGGTGACTTGAGAATAAGGGTGACCGTGCTAAGACATTATTCGACTAAGTTTTACTCCTTAACTTACATATGTACTTCAAATGTAAAATGATCCTTAAATACTAGTTTAATCCACCGAAAAAGGATACAACTTTTATAAAACAACTTACCTTAAATAAAAGTAGAATATGTTTTTCGATATAATTTTTTCTTCATTTTTCCAAAAAAAAATTGATGTCTATTTAGTGACTTAGCAGTATGCATGCTTATAAAAAACACATTCGGATGTATGCACCGTTTTATAATTTTGAACAGTATATTTTAGAGTTTAATATACATATTTAACACAAAAAGGAAATCAGAAACAACTGATAAACAGCTTAAGCGGCCCATGTGTGCTCCAATTCAATTTTTTGGCAATCTAAGGAAACCAAAATGATTAAGGTGTAGTTTTTTCTTCATTTGGCAATTTTAAATTAGTTTCAGAAGATACTGTTGGTGGTAATATGCGAATGTCGCCCATTTTTCCTTCATCATTTTCTCCTCCGGTAGGTAAGTTCAGGGGCAGGTTAACATTTCGTAGAAAACATGTAAAATTAACCATTTTTCCCTTAGTTAAAAATGGAATTTTTGGACACAGCTCAAAGGCGTGGTTTACTGGTGGCATATCGCAGCCCTTTCCACAAGAAACATCAATAAAGTTCATTAAATCGCATATCTCAATATCACCACATTCATTACGGTTTAAAATTGATAATATATTATCAATAAGTTCATATGAAAATGGAAGTCGACAACCACGAAGAGTTGAGCGCACCTTATGTTCTGGTAAGAATGGCAGGTTTGTAGGGTTTATGTGATGAAAGTGTTCCATTAAATCGTCACGAGCGTTCCATAAGGAACGTTTAAGTTCAAGATGAGCAGCGGCCCGTACATTTTCCCTTGAGCATGCGTGTGGCGCCGTTTGTTCGGCAGAAAAGTGCCGACATAGGGTAACGATCTCGTGATCACTAATATTATTGCCCATTATACTCACTAAAGCTCCTTTAAAACTTTCAAAAGAAATAAAAACATCAGTTTTTTTATCTAAGTCATTACACGTAGGAACACATGAACCAACAAAATCTGCCATGCGCGACTGTAAACATCGATGAACTTTTTCCATAATGATTGGAATATTTGCATGGGCATACTCCTCTGGGTGATGTTCCATATACAAGAGGGTGTATTCGTCGGCTGAAACTATATGAAAAAGGAAGTCATTAAGAGCCATTGTAGATCCAATGAAAAAGTTCCAAGGCATATAATACTGAGGTTGTTTACAGGAAAATCTTTCCTGACCTGGTAGCTCAAGTCTTACACGCTTCATAAACTCGCCTCCAAGAAATCCAGAATTACGAATTGCAATTTCCTGAATTTGTAATGTATCATCAGCCAAAAAGTAACTAATCACAAAAATACGCTCACAATTTGCTTTTATGGTGGACAGCATTTTAGCCCCAAAACGCAACACGTAACGATCAAATTTAATAAATTTCTTGAAGTCTGTTTTAGGCGGCTTAGGCTCAACAGATAAACAGTTTCCTACAGAATCTTCATATTTGCCCCAACCATTAAATGGAGGTAAAATCCTTTCCTTTGGCTTGTGGTCAGCACAATCGTCAGATCTGGTAGGAATTGGTAGAGGTGTAAAGTCTTGAATACCATATTGTTCACGATAGTATTGTTGAGTAAAAGGGTCTAGGTCGGTTATTACCACTGCTCTGCCATAAACATTTATCACACTTCCAATTTGAAGATCCCGATCAGTATAATAAAGAATTTCCTTGTTACCCGTATTAAGTGGATCAACACAAAATCGGACGTTACGCATATTTGTTCCTAGGACGTTGAGTAGGGTTTTTGGTGTCATTTGACCAGGCAACAAAAGTCCTTCAAATTCCTTGGAAAACAATTTAATTGAAAAAAAATGCATGCCAAAAATGTAAACATTACTTACTCGAACTAACCGTGCACGTTTCAAAAAAACAGTGGGTCCATCCCGACCGGAATTCCTAACATGTGCTTCTTTAACTTCCATAGTGTCGTCCGCAAGATAATAACACAATTCTAATTTTCTTACATCTCCAAATTCGGTACGGTCATCCCAATATGCATAAAATTTTAATACTTGGCGATCATATTTTAAAAATTGAGCGAATGGATGGCTTTTCTGTATAGCATTAATACTTCGATTTTTATCACGTTTGCGTAGCAATTCAGTGGGATCGCTGAAAGATTAGAATGCTTATAATTATTTGTTCCAGAAATCAATATTTGACAAGGGAAGTGAAAATAATATTACTTTTAAAACGTATAGTTTGAGAAAGGAAATTAACGCCAGTTCTTTCTTAAACATGTAGAAACACTGTAGTCAAAATTACTCGACAACGATATACCATGTTCCTATCAACCACTTCTTGTTTTTCCAAAATTTTTAAATAAATTAATAAATTGTTTGCCAAAGAAGTGAAGGATTGGATGATATAGCTTTTTGCGAAAGATTCAACATATGAGAAGGCGGAAAGGGGCGTGGAAAAACTCTATAAATATAAATGTCTGCGTCAGGTAGAAGGAAGCTTTTCTTACCCCATAAAGTAGGTATACATACCTATATATTATCGATCAGCATCAACAGCCGAGTCGATCTAGCCATGTCCGTCTGTCCGTCCGTCTGTCTGTCTGTCCGTCTGTATGTATGAACACGTCGTTCTCGGAGATGGTAAGAGATAGAGGTGTAATTCTTTTTGCTTTAGGTCCGTTATATGTGTACGCAGGTCGAGTTTATTTAAAATTTTTGCCCTTTTTTTTCGCGCGGTCCCGTTGCTTAACGTGCAACTTCCCACCTCCCGCCCAACCAACCGAGGGGCGCGCCGTGTGTCGTACGGCTCGAGTCGCGGGGATACCCCCGAAAGAAAATACGAGGAAAACTTGATAGAAAGAAAGAATACGAGGAAACTAGTTTAGATGATGTTGTGATAGGTAAATTAGTATTAGGGTTTTAAGGTTGTTAGGATTAGAGTTAGAGGTAATGGTGAAAAGTGCATTGTAGTCCGAACATAGCACCCTAAAAGGATCATGCAGGGCGTAGTTCGTTCTACAATGTGGTAATTTAAGGGGGATGAAATTGCGAGTTAGTCTACAGGGCACGGTGAAATTTAACTGGCCGAGTAACTTTGTACAGTCAATTTCACCTCGTATTAGTTTATTAATAAATACGACGCCAAGCATCGTTCTACGGTTAGCAAGGGTAGGTAGGTTTATTAAAAGTAATCTACTATGGTACGAGGGAAGGTGTTGGGTTGCATCCCAGTTAAGGCCACGAAGTGCGAAAATGAGAAAGTTTTTTTGCACCGATTCAATGCTGTCTTTGTGAACCTCGTATTGGGGATTCCAGACACAAGACCCGTATTCCAGAATCGGACGAACTAGGGACATATATAAAGTTTTTGTAAAATATGGGTCGTTAAATTCTTTCGACCATCTTTTTACAAATCCCAGTACACAACTGGCTTTTTTAACCATACACGATATATGGTCGGTAAATTTAAGTTTAGGATCTAAGCGGATGCCAAGATCGTCAATAAGCTTTAAACGATCCAGGGCGTCCCCATTTGGGTGATAAGTCGCAAGCATGGGATTACAACGACAGAAGGTCATTGTCTTGCACTTAGAGCCATTAAGGTTTAAAAAGTTAGTAGAGCACCACTTCTGGAGATTGGTTAAGTCGGATTGTAATTCCGATTGGTAGGACGCAAAGCTGTATTGATAGCAAATCTTCACATCGTCAGCGAACATAAGTACTAAGAAGTTTTTTATAGTGAGTATAAACAATGTGAACAAAAGCGGACCGAGGTGCCTCCCTTGTGGGACACCGGACGTGACACTGACCACATCGGATAAAGAGTTTTTTAATAGGACACGCTGCGTTCTACCAGTCAGGTAACTACGGATCCAACTAAGAAGATTTAACGGAAAACCTAGCAAATCTAGTTTACATAGGAGCAGGGAATGGTTTACAGAGTCAAATGCCTTGCTGAAGTCGGTACCTATAGATGACATCTGTTTGACGATTCCTTTTGAAACCGCTAATTATGAAGGAAGTCAGTTCCAAAAGATTGGTGGTAGTAGATCTTCGGCTTATAAATCCGTGTTGGTAAGGAGATATTACCGATCTACAAAGGTGCTGCAGGTGAGGGGTAATTATTTTTTCAAAAAGTTTCGGAATAGCGGATAACTTTGAGATACCTCTGTAGTTCAGAAGTTTCCAATGAAAGGTTGAATAATTTTAGGAGCGGCTTGCTCAGATTCTTGGCACAGTAATAAGGCACACATGCAGGTACTCCATCAGGACTTGGCGAAAATGTTGGCTTTACCTTATAAAGATCCTTTAGTATCCCTTCCTCGGATAATGAGGGACAGAAGATAAGATTCACTTTTGGTAAATCATAGGCATAAGGCTGAGTTGGGTCAACTGCAGCTGAATAAGTTGTTTGAAAAAACTTGACAAAGAGATCGGTCATGGCCTGAACTTCCTGGGTGAACTGAACCCGACAACGAGAAATATAATCCTTATAACACCTCGCGTTCAGCACGGTAAAATTCGACCGGGCTATTGAATACTGTGAGAAATTCGCAGAACTCCCTTCCTTTTTAAATTTTTTACCTAGCCTTAAGTATATATTTTTTAAGTTTTTTAGGTTCTTGGTATACCAAGGCGGATCGTCACTTGTCAGTGGATACCGCGCCGGAACACAGTCGTTAAAGATAGAGTTCATTGCACTGTAGAAGATTTGTATGGCAACGGCCATATCTGTGCAATTGTATAGATCGGACCAGTCGTACGTTAAAATATTGTAGTTGAGTCCCTCAAAATTAGCCTTTCGAAAACAGCGAGTTTTCTTGACTGCCTCATACTTTTTGGCAGAATCAACTTTTATATCCATCCTCATCTCTAATGAGGGATGGTAAGGATCTTTGGGGTAAATGAGAGGTGACGCCCGGAATAAGGATACGGTTGCCGGATCCGAGACAAAGCATAAGTCTAGATACCGACCTAAAGAATTTTTAATATGGTTAACCTGTGCGAGTGACATGTCTAACATGGTAAACTATTAGAAGTGGACCAGGAAGTTTCAGGTTGATTAAAATCTTCCAGAACTACCAATTGGTCCGTGTCGGACAATACGGATTGAATCGCTGCCAAATGGTGCCAGTATGTTGGCAACTCAGACGAAGGGGGTATGTAAGAGCAAGTAATGAATAATCTAAATTTACAAAATTTAATCTGAACACAAATGAATTCGATATCTCCGAATTCAAGATTAACCTCATCCGAAACGAGTTTGGAGTCGATAGCAATTAGTACTCCTCCCCCTCTTCGGTGAGGACGATCGCGTCTAAAAATGGAGTACTTATTCGGAAAAATTTCCGAGTTAAGTATATCCGATTTTAGCCAAGTTTCTGTGAACACTATAACCTGGCATGCGAAAGATGTTAGTTTTTTGAGTTTCCGCCTTCGTAATTTGCAAAAACCGTATTTTCTTCGATAACTTGGACAAAATATGAGCTAGAGACCTGTTTTTTGTATTAGGACCGTTTAACAATTATGCAGATAATGTCATTTCCAGATTTTTGCACCGCCCCTTTCCGCCCTCGTATTCGCAAAAAAATATCACCAAAATGGTAAAAGCTAGAGACTTAATTTTTGGTCTGCTAAGTCTGCTGATCGTCGAACACGTGCATGCAAAATTACGTTCAGATCGGACAATAAATATAGAAGATATGATCAATTAAAGTTTTACCCACCCCTTCCCACTGCAACGGCAAGAGAGGTACATGGTATCTCGTTGTCGAGGAATCTCGACTACAGCGTTTCTACTTGTTGCTTTTGGTGTTGCACGTAGATGAAGACTATATTAGACATAGAAAAAGTAATTACATATTCAGATTTATGTAATACCAGGTCAGCACAAGTTTGTTTTAAAAATTGGCAACCATCCCCCGTACCCCCACCAAATTCGGTAGCGTCAACTATTTGAATTCTAGACGCACTATATTGGGATATAAAATTTGTAGAGCCAATACCCGCGCAAATGTCAAAAACGCTCACAAAGCTTCTCCATAGCCGTGAACTTAGGAGTTCTACAATAACACTTGAAAAAAACGATTTTTTAAACAAATAAATGGGCGCCAGTCGAAAACCGAGTTCCTGAAATTCTTTTACTTACCATGGAGACGTTACTGGATCCGGTACTGTAATTCCGCGTTTGTTAAGAAAATCGCGAGTAAACGGATCACAATCAGTAATGTGGTATTGACGGTCATAAATTTGAATAGTCATATCCACGTTTAAATCTATAAGCGAAATAAATTCATTATCACAAGGTGGAGCTTTTCGGACACGCTGCCGGTGCACCACACAGCCTTGTACAATTCCAGAGTTATCAACGCGGGGCTCATAGATCTCTACTGTATCGTCTTCTAAATAATAGTATATTTTAACTTTGCGAACCAAGTAGGGTGCATGGTAAAGTTCCTGCAGGGTTTGTTTAAAAAATGCTTTAAAACAAAGCACTTTTTTGTCGTATGCCAACCATGGAGGCATGCGAGGTCCAGATCGTGGTGGGTATATAGAAGAAGCGCTTGCCGGTGGACAACTAATGTCTACAGAAACTCCACTAGCATCAACAGGCGGGGAAGTTTTACGGTCACTTAGCATGCTAAGACCTTGAAAGTTCAACAGACTTTGAGGTTTTGGGTAGTGACCCTTGGACACCTAATTGCCGAAATACGAAAATCACAGGTTGTTGTTACAAGAAAATTTTTATACTTACATCGCGAAAAAGTGTGCCAGGCAATAAAGGCATTCCCGGTATTCGCAGCATTTTTGATTAATTAAGAAAGCTCTGCGTAATGTTAAGTATTTTTATGAATAGTTTTCTCTACTGAATATAATTATTAAACGTCTATTTGCACACGCCTACTTTACTAAATAATTTTTACTCTCTCTTATATGTACGACAAGATCTGTATTTATACCATGTACCTTAAGGTACAAATGGTATATTAACTTTGTGCAAATGTATGTAACAGCCAGAAGGAGACATCTCCGACCCCATAAAGTATATATATTCTTGATCAGCATCAACAGCCGAGTCGATATAGCCATGTCCGTCTGTCCGTCTGTCCGTCTGTCTGTATGTATGAACACCTCGTTCTCGGAGATGGTAAGAGCTAGAGGTCTAGTTCTTTTTGCTTTTGGTGTGTTATTATTGCAGGCAGATCAAGTTTATTTCAAATTTTTGCCACGCCCCTTTCCGCCTTCGTAATTTGCATAAAACTGAATGTACCTCTAGCCCATAACGACACATTAGCCCATAACTTCCACAAAATAAGAGGTAGAGACCTATTTCTTTTTGCATTATGTTTGTTTAGCAATAACGCAGATAGTATTATTGGTATTATAGGATTTTTGCCACGCCCCTTTCCGCCTTCGTAATTTGCATAAAACTGAATGTTCCTCGACACATTTGCCTATAACTTGGACAAAATAAGAGTTAGAGACCTATTTCTTTTTGCAACATGTCCGTTTAAGTATTGCGCAGATAATGTCATTCTTGGATTTTTGCCACGCCCCTTTCCGCCCTCGTATTTGCAAAAAAATCGATATCTTCGAAATGGTGAAAGCTAGAGGCATAATTTTCAGTCCAATAAGTCCACTGATCGTCAAACACGTACGTGCAAAATTACTTACGGATCGGACAATAAATATAGGAGATATGGCCAATTAAAGTTTTACCCACCCCTTCCCTAGGCAACGGCATGCCGCACACAAAAAATAAAATCAACGAAATGGTTCATAAAGAAAAGAGGTACATGGTATCTCGTTGTCGAGAAATCTCGACTACAGCGTTCCTACTTGTTTTTTCCAGTCGCGGTCAAGCAAGCAGAACAAAGTACATCGATTTCCTTAAACCTCTGTTTACAAGTGTCGATTCGCACACCGCTACGCCCTTAAATTTTAACTAAGATTTTTGGACGGTATCGCCAAAAAAATTATATCTATAGATTTGGGTATACGAACGGTGTGCATCAAGTTTGTGACAAGACGGCGGAGTAAGTCCGAGTTGCCCCAGGGTGTTTCTCGCAAATGCCAGAGGCCTGCTCGGGTCGAGTTTTCCTCCACCGATGTGAAAATCGATGTATTCGTGTATGATGAGAGTTGGGCTCCAGGGGATTTTTCTCGCTTGGTTCCCGTCGTTCCCTGTTAGGCCTAGTTGTTGTGCTTGTACTTTCAGAAGGCAGTAGGCCGACTAGCAATCTACAGTCTTGTCTCCACTTCTCCATTTTGGTCTAGCGCTCCTCGTTTTGCCATCTCGTCTGCCATTTCTTTGCCCTTAAATCCTTGGTGGCTGGGAATCCAATAGAAATGCACCTTTTTGTGAAAGCTAAAGTGATCTAGTGCTTCCCTGATTGCCAGAACCGTTTTTGATGTTATGCTTTTCGAGTGCCTTGATAGCTGTTTTGGCTATCGACAAACACGTTGACCTTATTCGTTGTTCCCATCTTTTGGGCCTTCTCTACTGCTTTTCTTATGGCGAAAATTTCCGCCTGGAATATGATGCAGTGGTCTGTTTCAAAGAAAGCGACATGGGAGGGTTACTGCAGTATACTGCCGCCCCTACTCCGTCGCCTATCTTTGAACCGTTCGTGCAGATGTTAATGAACTTTTGCTCTGCTGCGGAGCGCCAAACTTCACATGTTTGTGAAGTTTGGCTTCGGGGTCATGTAGTCCGTGCTTACATGAATCCCCTTGCCAAAAGTACAGTTACTTTATTCGGTCCTTGGGGATCAATGCCGGCCGACTTATTTTTGGGGGAGTTCTAACCGTTTTTCTAGTACTTTTAGGGTGAATTATGATAAGCTTATTGGCTGTTGTCCTTGATAAGGACATGAGAGCATTTCCCTGCTTTAGACAGGAAAACCACCCCTGCCGTTCTCCAAGTCCTTTAACCATGACTAGATCTTTTTTTGACCTTCTGCAGCATGGCTGGGAATATCTCGACGGGGCCTGGCGATTTGTAGCCGTCGAACGAGTCTAGTGCCCATCTTATTATTTCGCTGAGGATAATTAGATCTTCTGGCACCACCTGCTGTGTATTGAGCAGCGTGATTTGCCTGGATTTGCTGGCCTCAATGCAACCTACGAATTTTTCATCCAGAAGTGTTTCAACAGCGTCTTCGCTGTCCTCCGTCTATCGAACCTCTTCCGTCCCTAATTGGCTTTGAACCATCTGTTTCTCGGCTAATAGCTTCTTAACCTTGCAGTTTCTGAAGTCTTCTTTATACCGGAGAGCTTTTTTTGCTTCGGGGTGCAGACTGGCAAATCCGAAAGGAATAGATCTCCACAATTGCATTAACCTTAGTTGCACATTAACATATTTACTGGAATACCGAAATTATGGCCAAGAGGTCTTCATAAAGTTCCGGATCTATTAGATACCTCAACAAAAATAGTCACATATGCTGTTACTGTACAGTGCCAGGAGCATCCATATAAAATAATTACAAGAAACACCAATATTAATGATTTTAAAAGATGGTTTAATGACAATATTGACCTAAAACAGGAGTAGGGATGGACTCTGAAGTTGTAAAGCTGAACTGTAAAATTCACAAAGCTGGTCACTTCTTCATTTTCAAGCCCAGTAACAATCAAGCCAAGAAACAATTTCTTTCAATAGAACTTAAAGAGAGATGATTAAACACAATGCTTAGAAACAAGTAGAAACGTTGTCGTCAAGATTTTTTGACACAGTTCTATTTCAACCTCCGAAGAGACAAATAGTGCAACGCAGATAAACTCTGCAAAAATCCGTCAGGTCAACGCGCGTGCAATAACCCTCAGCTTATCAGCAAACAAGAAACGCAGACCCACTGAAGATTTGCAATTGCTGTCTGCTTCTTTTCCCCTTGGGTAAGTGCTTCGTCTCTCGCTTGCATGCATTGGCTAGTGGGAGACGAAACAAAAGACTTTATAACTTGGACACCTTTAGTTACGTGATTACTTACTTTTTATACCATGTACCTTAAGGTACAAATGGTTTATTAAGTTTGTGCAAATGTATGTAACAGGCAGAAGGAGACGCCTCCGACCCCATAAAGTATACATATTCTTTATCAGCATCAACAGCTAAGTCGATATAACCATGTCCGTCCGTCCGTCTGTCTGTATGTATGAACACTTCGTTCTCGGAGATTGTAAGAGCTAGAGGTGTAATTATTTTTGTTTTTGGTGTATTATTATTGCAGGCACATCAAGCTTATCAAATTTTTTTCCACGCCCCTTTCCGCGTTTGTAATTTGCATTAAACTGTATTTTCTTCGATAACTTGAACAAAATAAGAGCTAAGGACTTATTATGTATTAGGTCCGTTTAACTATTAAGCAGATAATGTCATTCTTTGATTTTAGCACCGCCCCTTTCCGCCCTCGTATTTTCAAAAAATCTATATCTTTGAAATGGTAAGAGAAGCTTAACAATAAATATAGAAGATATGACGAATTAAAGTTTTACCCACCCCTTCCCACGGCAACGGCAAGAGAGATACATGGTATCTCGTTGTCGAGGAATCTCGACTACAGCGTTTCTACTTGTTTAATTATTTTTTTAAGCAACATTAAACCATTCAACAATAAACTTGACATTAAACCAATAATGGTGTGCATACTCGTACAAATATACGCACGTATGTATGTACACTGCGGGCGTGCAATATGTACATATATATACACGTACTGATTGTTTGACGGATGGAAGTCAAAGAAGAAATGAATAAGATGACGTAAACTTTCAGTACAGCTTTTTTTACAAATTGGAAAGGCGAAAAGGGGGGTCGAAAAAAATATAAAAATAATATCTGCATTTTAGTTATATTAATGTACAAAAAAAATTTAGCTTTTATTTGGTCCGAGTTATGGTCAAACATGTCGAAGCAAATACAGTATTATGCAAATTGCGAAAGCGGCGTGGCAAAAAATTTAATAAACTTGATCTTGACATGTATAGCGGAGCAGAAGCTAAAAGAATTACACATTTAGCTCTTACAGTCTCGGAGAACGACCTGTTTATACATACTATAAACACACACGGACAGACGGACATGGCTATATCGACTCGGCTGTTTATGCTGATCAAGAAAATACATATACTCGTATACACTTTATGGGGTCGGAGACGTCTTCTTCAGCCTTGTACATATGTATGTACATTTGCACAAAGTTAATTTACCATTTGTACCTTATACTGATATATATGTATATGTCAAATATATATGGATATACTTATTGTTTTGTATCTACATCAAAAGCGCTTATCTATTGCAAATAGCTTATCGATTTTTTCTTTCCGGTGTATTCCATTGAATAGCACGCATGAAATGGCACACAAATCGTTTAGGATAAAGCTGAAGCTTGCTAAGAAGCTGAAGCACAACAGGTCCGTTCCTCAATGGGTTCGCCTACGTACTGGAAGCACCATTGGGTACAACGCTAAGCGTCGTAACTGGAGGCGCACCAAGTTGAAGCTGGAATCTGACGATTGCAGACGCTTGTTGGATTGCCGCTGATCATTTTATGAAAATATAATAAATTCGTTTACTTTCGAATTGGAATCGTAAAAAAAAAATGAACAGGATACATTTTCTTGTGCTACACACCCTTTATTTGATACATTGTTTTTGTAATACAGGTAGATTGTATTCAAATAGATTTTTCTCATTGAGTAATGATTAAGTATTTACAGCTATGGTAATGTCTTAGAAACTATTAATTTGTTATATGTATAATATTTAAATACGTTTATCAACAGTGCCTATCGATTGCCAATTAATGAACAGGATATTAAACTTGCTTGCATATTCATGTAGAGATCATTATATCATTGTAGGTATTATAACGTTTACGTATTTGCGTCAATGTCAGCTGATGAAGTTTGGGCAAGACTTTGCTGTCCTGTGTCCTTTGAATCAAAAGTTATAAAACAGCCAGTCGTCATCTTTTGTGGAATTTTCCCCATCTGCATTAAAAGTTCTTCTATACGCTCCGTTTTAACTTTAATTATATTTTCCATGTGAGTCAATCGCTGTTGATATGCATCTATAATAACATCCTTAGCCTGGCTGTCACGAACAATTTTTTCATAAAGTGAGTACAAAATCATTTTTTGTGGTACTTGCACTATGCCGTCGCCAATTTGTTTATTTATCACTACAGTTTTAACTTCATCATTTTCTTCCCACGCTTGTTCCTGTTTTAAAATGGCATTGCGTTCTACCGCCAGACGTTGTCGCTTCTCCAATTTAATTACTTCATGAAGTAAAACTTCAGCTGTACCATTTACGCCATTTGCAAGATGTTCCATAAACTCTTTACTAAGCGACATATTAAACTTGGATAGCACTTTAAAGTTGAATGTCTCCCAGTTGGCTAGTTTCAGTTGAACGCTACTCTTTTTTGGATAGTTATAAAGGTCAATCAAGCGCGGATATTCGCGTTTTAATAATTCAGCCAATGGCAAAACATCTGAGAACTCGCGCCGCAGTCTATGCGTACTTATACAATTTCGTCTTAACCATTTATGTACCTCCTCTACATCTTCGTTGCTTAGATTCTTGCGACAAATGGTATACATAATATAAAACTTCTTGGCCAAAATGGTATTCAAAAAAACTATATATTATCTAATTACTGTTTAGTTATCACATTCGACGTATTTGGATTGAGGTACTTAAAAATGTTGTAGTTTTTACATCCTAATATAAGTGTAAACTCAATGACTGCTTATCTTGGAAATTTTTCATTTGCTGTTTTTAATTTTCATATTTTTATTTTTATTGGATATCGTATTGTGGATCAACTTCGTACATTCTTCATGTTTTTTTAATACAAAAGTTATATTGTTGTGTGTATGGAAGAATTTCTCGGATGAAACCAAGAAATTCGTTGAAAAATAAAGGTTCCCTCTCCTTGTTCTCTATCTCTATGCAGTTTTTTTTTTCAACTATTCCTTATGCACATGTCTACAAAAAATTTACTTATGCTTAATAAAATATTCAAAACTACACGTTAAAGTGTTTTACTCTTTGGCACGTCGGGCTGGTTAATACTGGAGTTTGTATTAATATTACATTAATTCCTTGCCGTATGTGAATGCTCTTTTCTTTATCAACCATTTTTTTGTTAATTTTATTTTTTCAAATAATTCATCATATTTGTTTTTGTTGACATCCAAACAATCAGGACGTGCATACATACATACACTTCTGTATGTTTTGTGCATACATACACACACTTCTGTATGTATAGACGTGCGGACAGATCGAAGTCAAAGAAGAGACGGATGACGTCACCCAGCATCTGTAGCAGCATGCCGTTGCCGTTGGAAGGGGTGGGCAAAACTTTAATTGGCCAAGAGACAGCACAGAAGCACACGAAAACTAAGGGGAAGCGAGGACAAATCAACGCTAAACTTCGTTATAATTTAAATTTTCAAGGAATCCATGACATATATACATGTAAAGCAGGCATGGGCACCGCCTGACAACTTTTGCTCCGAGTGCTCCCAAAAACAACAAGCTGGGAATGTCTCGCCAACAGGGGATTAAGTGCTCGGAATTTGACGGTGATAAGGGAATGTGTGAAGAGAAGGTCTCGATCAAAAGGGAACCACCGTGGAAAAAGGCTCGGAATTTGACGGTGAAAAGGGAACCACCGTGAACAAACGCTCGGAATTTGACGGTGAAAAGGGAATGTGTGAAGAGAAGGTCTCGATCAAAAGGGAACCACCGTGGAAAAAGTCTCGGAATTTGACGGTGAAAAGGGAATGTGTGAAGAGAAGGTCTCGATCAAAAGGGAATCGAAATGTGCAAATTAAAATTGTTAGTGAACAAAATATAAAAAAATTAATTTTTATTTTTCTGGTGTTAAACCTTTATTTCACTTTCAAGAATTATTACAAGGCACTTAGGTTTATTTTGGTTTGGTGTTTGGTTTTTATTTTTGAACTTTTCGTTCTGCGATCCGGATGAAGACTGCCGGTATCCTGCCTTAAAGCTATTCAAGAAACCTCGGCCAGAAGCTAGAGCGGCGCTTGGAAATGCGTAATTGAGATCGATCTCGGGCGGACGAACGGATTCATAGCTAATGGATGTCATTGACGCTTTTGACCCTTGACGCCTTGAGTGGCACTTAGAATTTGAGTTATGTCGCGGGCGGCAGGGTTCTTAGGAATGGATTGAATTGCAGCTGCGTGGCGGCGGCAGGGTTCTTAGGAATGGATTGAATTGCGACTCAAGATGAATCTTAAGCGAAAATTGTTATTGATATGAAATTGAAAGATTTAAGCGAAGACTCTTGTTGATATGAAATTTAAATAAGTTTACAAATGCCGTATTTGGCAGGGTATTATGGGTTGGATAACT
>JAJJHQ010001432.1:169967-209818 GCA_021223825.1 Drosophila ironensis
AAATTCTATTGATTCTCCCCTTTCCAATATACTTTTTAAATTATTCTCCAACATTCCAGAGATGTCTTCCATTTCATCACCACTTTCTTCGTCACTGGAGACATCCCAATCGAAGTTGACAATTCTCTCAATATCATCATTTGATAAACCTTTTTCTTTTGGTCTCATATTTTGGTGGTGCAATGGCCCAAGGTTGCTCACAAGCAACTTTATTACTTTGAAAATTCCTCAGCTGTTTTTTAATAGAAATCAATTAGATTGAACTACAACATGCATTAAAGAATTCANAATTCATTTATTAACAAATTTCACTCACATTCTTCAACTTTTAATGCGTAATTTAAAAGTAAATCACTTTTTTTCCAATATACCTCACAATACAACAAACACTTTTTACGCGAGGCACGTCCAGCACATTCCAAATAATTTCGTCAAATGATGCGCAAACTAGAATTTTTTTGCTTACATTATAAGTATACACATCAAAGCACCATTATCTCGAAGAATAAGCAGAAAAAAACAAAAGTACCGACTACCGATAGCCGTTAAACTTTTGAAATTGCTCACAGGCAACTTCGGGGTCGAATGGGTTAATTGGCACGCAACGCGGCGTAAGACTCTCGACCCTTATTAAATAAAAAAAGCAAGAAACAACGCGTCGTAAGACCCTCGAACCTTGTGAAAAAAAAAGAAAACACGTGTTCGACTCGTTACGTAAGAAACCACGTCCAAAAGTCCCAAGGAACAGCAAAACCAGGAACCAGGAAAACAACCGGATTAGGAGAAGGAAGACACCGGCAAGAACATTTAATTATAAATTAAATAAAAACTGTAAGTAGAGTGTTCATTGAAATTCCAACTATTTTTGAATGACAACATATTTCGCAATATTAAAAAGCAGAGCTTGCAAATAACAGTTGACCGTTTTTTGTGTTGAGGTCTGCTCACTAACAGGAGCGAAATAAGCAAAGCTCGTGTGCTGTTGTTCAGAACAGAACTTTTTCGTTGCTTTTGTTTTGGTTTTCGGTTAACTGTTCTCAGTTCCAGGGTTCTTGTTATGCTCACTCAACAACAACTTAGAGAGAGCGATTTAACTGAACGCTCGCTCATTGATGGTCAGTAGAAGAGCGAAAAAACAAAAAGGTCATTGTAAATGGTCATTTGTCTTCACTACGTTTTTAATAACGTTTAGCTACAAATCTAGCATATTTATGCGGTATGATTTTTTTTTTATATTTAGCTTTGCTAAGAATTTTTGCTGGTCGCTTAAGATGCAATTAACGCGTACATATATCAATGTATTAAATTAAAAAAAAAAATTAATTTTTCTGTGCAAATGAACACCTACTCACAACTTCAATTATATTTTTAGAACGAACCGTTAGATTTCCAGAAAAAACTAGTTTGCCACGAGAAACTTGGACATTTGAGAAACGATTTGTTGCGCATCTCGAATATTACACAATAAAACCGAACTTTGAAGTGGTCAGAGCATTTATTACGTGTCCGAATTTAAAATATTTGTAATGGATTTTGAAGTTGAAGGTATATTTTAAAATTTGAGATATTTAAAAAAAACGTACTTTATAAACTGTGCTTGTTATATTAATTTAAAAAAATGCATGTTATTTGTCTATATTTTGAACGTCTTTTTTATGTTTAGCTATAGTCTTAGTAGTGATGCTACAAAAATCCACAATTAAGTTGTATACCAATGTGTTTGCCTGGCTCTTAAGGTAAAAAATGTGAAAAAATTTTTTGCAGAAATTTGCAGATGTGCTTAAAATCGTAAAAATTCTAACACCGCCTTAACTTTTTCATGGTCAGTTTTGCACTAATAAAAAGTGTTGTCGCTCTGTCATCGTCTTTTGAGTTTGCGTTTATTAAAAGTTCTTCATTTATTAATAGTTTTGATTTCTTTTGAACTTATTTTAAGCTGTTATTGTATATAATTAATAAAATTAAAATTAAATATGTTGTAGGGATTTCGGTCCCCTAAAAGTATGCAATTGACTTTTTGTAAAAAATTTATTTTTTAATATTTTCGACATTTAACGTATGTTTTTTGCCCTAAATTTTTAATTTTCTTAACTTTATTGGGTCCATTTAGCATTACACAAATTTTCAGCTCTATATTTCAACGGGAAGTATTTTTGGCCGCGGCTCCATACAAGCCGGACCACTGTGCACTGTGCTGTGGCGACTGCAGTTCCAGCTCCCATGTAGTTACTGCAAAACGAGCAAGAAGTACTCCTGTTTCACGATGACAGATGACAAAAATATCCGGGATCTCTGCGTAGAGCGATGGTGCGCAGACTAGGGTAGCCCACCCTATGAAAGAGGACCGGAGATACATCGCCTAGATCTTGGAGAATATAAGTAGGTACATATATACAAAAAACAAGTAGAAACGCTGTAGTCGAGATTTCTCGACAACGAGATACCATGTACTTGTATCTCTTATCTTTATCACCTACAGTTTTTAAAGGTACAAATGGTATAGAAATTTGTGCAAATGAACGAGTATGTAACAGGCAGAAGGAGATGTCTCCGATCCCCTGAAGAATATATATTCTTGATCAGCCTCATCATCCGAGTCGATCTAGCCATGTCCGTCTGTCTGTCTGGCTTTCTGTATGTCTGTCTGTCCGTCTGTATGTATGAACACGTCGTTCTCCGAGATGGTAAAAGCTAAAGGTGTAATTCTTTTTGATCCGATATGTGTGTAAGCAGATCAGTTTATTTCAAATTCTTGACGCGCCCCTTTCCGCCTTCGTAATTTGCATAAAATTGTATTTTCTTTGACATATTTGCCCATAACTTGGACAAAATAAGAGCTAGAGTAGGTCCGTTTCAGTATTATGCAGATAATCGCAAAGTAAACCACACATTGGATGACTTACTGCTGTTAATGCTAATGTTCCAGCGCCTCGCTCATTCCTAAACAAGTAGAAACGGTGTAGTCGAGATTCCTCGACAACGAGATACCATGTACCTCTCTTGCCGTTGCCGTGGGAAGGGGTGGGTAAAACTTTAATTGGTCATATCTTCTATATTTATTGTCCGATCTGAACGCATGCACGTGTTTGACGATCAGCAGACTTAAAATGAAGTCTACCATTTTGGAGATATCGATTTTCTTGCAAATACGAGGGCGGAAAGGGGCGTGGCAAAAATCTGGAAATGACATTATCTGCATAATAGTTAAACGGTCCTAATGCAAAAAGAAACAGGTCTCTAGCTCTTATTTTGTCCAAGTTATCGAATAAAATACAGCAAAAAGAATTACACCTCTAGCTTTTACCATCTCCGAGAACGACGTGTTCATACATACAGACGGACAGACAGACGGACATGGCTAGATCGACTCGGCTGTTGATGCTGATCAAGAATATATATACCTTATAGGGTCGGAAACGCTTCTTTCTCCCTGTTACATACTTTGCACAAACTTAATATACCATTTGTACCTTAAGGTACATGGTATAAAAATTTAGGCGTACTGCTGTATACCATCAGTCGCATCATGCTCACAGTTAGATCGGTATGTGGCACAAACGTCGCCAGCAAACGTTGCATCCAGTTCATTGTCCATCCGGCTGCGGCATGTCGTAGGTGTACAGACAGTACAGTAATGGGCCAAGAACACTTCCCTGTGTAACGTTTGCCGCAGACTGGCCAGCTTTAGGGGTTGGAACGTATTGCTAGGTGTTCGGCGGAGGTTTCAGCTTGCTCTGTATCAGTCTTACACCAAGAGCCATCGCTGCGAGCTAAGGGCGCCTTCCTGCTACACCTTCTTTTAATGGATCGCATAGCTCTCCATAGCGAGTGTGTCGCGTCTCTGTCGACACCGGTGTTGGCTAACCTTTCATCAAACCATGCTGTTTTGTGGTCAGCAAGAGTACGTCGAAGCTCACATATCGCTTTATTCCAGCCTGCTTTATCTAGAGGGTGGCGAGACCTCATCCACCTAGAGCGTAAGCGGCCTCATCCACCTTGGAGAATCTCCTGAGTTAGAGGAATACCTGCTGCTGATGGCCTTTAAGGTGGCTTACGAGTAGCTACTGTAGCTTACCTTGTTGGTAAACGAGTTCCTCTCTATTTCAAGGTGTAGTGACCGCTCTAATTATTGCTTAAACAGCTCCAAATTAGTACGCCTGGTTATTAAGCGCTGTGCCCTTGGGTAAAACCTCGCAGCCGCGTCAACTCTAAGACCAGTGGCAAGTGGTCCGAGCTGAACTCAGCGACTGCAGTAACGATGGCATGAAGGCCCAGAATCCCACCAGTGACGGCAAAGTCAATACAGCTCGGAGAACCTCTTCTGCCATACGGGTATCGCGTTGGTCCTCCAGTGGGCAGAATGTTAGCCTCAGTGACAGAGGGATGCGTTTTAATCACCTGCAACAGGAAATTTCGGTCGATATGATGCCAAAAGGGTGTCGAAGTCCTCGGTCGTCCCTGCAAACCTCGAAGTGCAATAAATCGCGCCGAAGTTGATGGCCCCAACGGCTGTTTTAACCACTGCTGTGGCAACTTGCACTAAAAGCCAAGTTTAAAGCCAAGTTTAAGAGAGAATACGAAAGTGCGGAGGTACATAAAAAACTGAATGAGAGGAAGAAACGAAATATAGAAAGTTTCCAAGAATATATTTTGCAATTTTGCAAATATATTTCGCTCAAAATTATGCTCGATGGGTAGATTGCGCCATTAAGTCAACAACCCAGTCGTCACTCACCAGTAGAATTTGCAGCCATAGTCGAAAGCTGGTTATAAGGCATCGTCCGAAAATCAACATCAAACTTCTCTAGCAGAGTCGTTGTAGTCAGAAAAAAAGATGCTACATACAGAATCTGTGTGGATTTCCTTAATAGCATGGTGTTAAAGGATTGCTTCTCAGTACCCGTGATGAACGACGTACTTAAAAAACTGCAGACTGCTCAAATGTTCATCGTAATGGATTTGGAAAACAATTTTTTCCAGGTTCCAATTGAAGCGTCAAGCCAAAATTTTAATGCGTTCATAACGAAAGAGGGCCTGTTCGAATTTACAAGGGCACCGTTTGGATAAGACCTTGTTCACAAATACGTCTTGCAGCTATACATGGATGATATTATTTATTATATAAATATGAATGTATGTCCAAGCTTAAATTGGTACTGGCAGAGGCTGCTAAATGTGACCTGCGCATAAAATTAGGGAAATGTAATTTTTGTATTAAGAATTTACTGCAGAGATGCGCCTACAGAATACAGATGCTTCAAAAGATGGTTTCGGAGCAGCACCGCTTCAAAAATTTGATGGTGATCTGCATCCCTTGTTTTACTGGAATAAAAAGACGACACCGAGTGAATCAGACGCCATAGCTATATTTTAAGCTGCTTATCTTGCCATGAAAGTTTAGGTATTATCTTCTTGGTATAAAAATTAAGTTGCTGACGGATTATTTAGCGTTTTCGCAAACTGCGGGAAAGAAAATAATTCCTCGTGAAGTAGCGGAATGGATATTCTACATAAAAGATTTTAATTTCAAGATAGAGCACAGGCCTGGATAGCGTATGAAGCATGTGGATTGTTTAAGTCGGTACGCCTATAAGTCTACACCATAGCATCGGAGATGTTTGCAAGGTTGACGGTCGCTCGGAAAAGTGATTCAGGCATGAAAGCTATTCGTGAAATACTTGAGTGGCGTCCCTATGATGGATTTAAAATTAAAGGAGGTATTTTGTACAAGACAGTCGGTGGAAATGATCCCTTTTGTTGTTTTTTGAAGTTATTTGATGTTTTAAAGTTATTAACGAGGCTCATGCCATTGGTCATTTTGCTGTACAAAAGACTATTCATGAAAAACAGCAGCAATTTTGGATCCCCAATTTGGGACATAAAGTGGCACAGGTTATTAATGCCTGAATACCTTGCATTATAATCAACAAGAAGCTGGGTAAACAGGATGGTTACCTAAATTGTATCGAAAAGATAAACCTTTGCATACGCTACATCTAAAACCATTTGGGGCCAATGGACTCAACAGCTTGTCTTGGACTTCGAAAATAAAAGAGAAAAGTTGCGATGGGCAGCCACGCTGGCACAAGAAGTCTAAAAAAGCAGTACAACAAAAAACGTAAGCCAGAATATGACCACCAAGTTGCAGTGAAGCGAACACAGGCTGGGAAGAAATTGACCAGTAGTTATGTTGGTTCATATAAGGTAACAAAAGTGAAACGCAATGGGCGTTTCGAAGTCAGAAAAGCTGCACAGACCGAGGGCCACAATATTACCAACACCAGTTTTGACTATATGAAGCTGTTAAAATATGTTGGGTACAACGATGATTGTTTGTCGTCTGGGCCAAACGATGCTTATCCGGATGGCCGAATGTAAAATATGGCATCGATGGGCAGCACCAGCATTGTCGAGGCATATGGCAGCACTGGGGACAAAACGAAAATCAACGAAGAGGCAATCGGTGTATCGGCGTTGGAAGGAATAGTTGTCGTATTATTGGGTCGATCGTTTCTTATACCGTCTTTCACTGTTGTTACATTGTTACATACATATGTACATGTGCGGACGAATCGAAGTCAAAGAATAGACGGATGACGTCACCCAGCATGTGCAGCGGCGTGCCGTTGCCTAGGGAAGGGATGGTTAAAAATGTAATTTGTCATATAATGACTATAATTATTATCCGATCTAGACGTAATTTTGCATGCAAGTGCTTGACTATGTACCTAGCTTTTACCATTTTGGAGATATTGTTTTTTTTTTTTTGCAAATACGAAGGCGGAAAGGGGCGTGGCTAAAATTCGGAATAGATAAACGGACCTAATGCAAATAGAAATAGGTCTCTAGCTCTTCTTTTGAGATCTTTTGGCTTGATAAAAAGACGGTTAACTTAAACTAAACTTCTAGAGCTTACATCTTTTATTAGAAGCGATTTTAAAATTGAAAAAGTAATTTTCACTTACACATCTTAACTCAGTTTTATTAGTGTTTAATATAACTCAGTGTTGTTAGATTTTTCCTAAGCAATTAGTTCCCTATATGTCGCATTATACTCAACGAGTTCGGTTTAAAGAATTGTTTTCAAAATGACCTGTGTCACACCTGAAGTTTCTCAAGACAGGCAACTTGGACCACTTTTATTTTGTCTATTTATATTTGACCTTTTCCTTACCGTTAAGAATTCTTAATGTTATCATGTATCTTAAGATGGTATTAGGGTTTCTATGCTCTTTTACAGACCTACATAATTCGTCACTCAGACTTGGTAACCCCATCAGACTCAGTAACCACTCCCCTTGATGTGTTGGTCCTCGCTATGAACTAGTATTATTACATTTCACCCTATGGACCAAATCTGGATCACTGTTCGTCATATTCCCCGTCCATACCATAGGTAGGGGACCATTGCTATCAAAACACTTCTTATTAGATTGACGAATAGGTTTAACGATAATTAAATTATCATTTAACTGAATATTTGCTAACTAAATAACAAGGTAAATGCATATGTCGCATCATTGGACTAGTGTGTCTCTGAAACTTGGGAATATTTCTGATTATATTCCTCCTTGCTCCACAAATCTATTGCAGTTGTACCTATTAATCATGAACAACATTAAGCAACATATTCAACACCAATGGCTTATATAAGTATCATAAATATACACTTAACAGGACCGGCCCCTCATAATTTAAATGGATTTTAGAATTGCCATTTAAAATTGTCGCCAGCCTTCTAAAAACACACGAAAACAAACCTTTTACCGAACATATCTGAAAGTCATCGTTTATTTTAAACGTATTAGTTAAATGATAAAATTAGTTATATACAATATTCTCACAAATTATATAATGGAGATGCAGTCATTCACATTAGGGGTGTAGTCCCATTTTCGAGATTGAAATTCCGGTACTTTTTGTTTTAAATATTTTCAAAGTACTATACATATATTAAAAGTGCACTGTGGAAACTAAAGTATCAAATATTTACAGGGATACAACCTATAATCGGCATTGCGGTATACAAATTGTATGTCACACTGTAGCTTTATGACATTGATATTTTTTTAATACAGATCACTTTATCAGCTATAGTCAGTTACGCCAGACACCTACTTTTTTACTAGCATGCTACAAAATTTATTTAAGTACACAATAATAACAGTATTTTCTTTAAATTGTCTGGGTGCCTATAAAAATTTATTAAAAATTTGAATACATCACATGATAAATTGTTGCAAAGAAAATTGTGGAAATATCCATCATAATAAGGCCGGGAAATGGGACTACACCCCTAAAAGTCATTCTCACACATGGATTCGCCCTGTTTAAATGGTTCAATTTTGTTCAGTTGGTAGAAATGTATTTACAAGCTTGTATACAGTTTGTTACACAATTTTTAAGTGGTATATATTTGAAAAAAAAAATCGTGTTACTAACTTGTATAAGTAGCAACAGCTATGTTTGGATTTTTATATTAATTCAAAGGCTTAATTTATGTAATTTTTGGAATAGTGGTATTCCTACGGATAGATAGACAGATCGACTGAGCTGATCACTTCTCTTAATACATACACAAGCACAAATACTCTACAACCCAAAAAAATAATCATTCATTGTTCATATATTCTTGAACGCCATGGAATAAATATTCTAAAAATTGAATTTATTTGTCCCGCTGTCCTTACCTTACAAACATAGGTTTTAATGCGTTAGTATAAGTCACTTATACCTAATAATGCTGTTTCATATTTTTTTAAAATTTTCTTGTGATTCCTCTCTTTTGTAACGTTAACTTTTTTATCGCCTTTACATTTTATTTAGAAAATAATTAAAGAAGGTGCATCCCCATGTGTATATTTTAAGCGAAGTATATAACTATACCCTAGGGTAATATTAAAGTTCGATACAAGTGTCAATAATAGCAGAAAACCACCTGATACTATGAGCTGACTCTGGGTGCAGGTGCCAAAAGCAACTTTAAAAGTATATAGATTGTTTTGAGCCATACAGTCTACACTATCAATGTTTATATTCCGGGTAGCAGCCATTTTCGGTTATTTGTCCGGTCTGACTGTTGTTGCTGCTGCTGGTATCGCCTGCTTGCTGCTGCTGCTGATGATGATAGTGCGAAAGCTGCAGCTGCTGGGGGCCTATTGCCGTTGAATCTGACACCTGCAAGGCTCGACGTGTGGGCGGCTGAATGACACTTCCACTGCTTTCTGTCTCCGTTGAAGGTGGCGAGGGGTAAAAGTCCCTCTGACTTACACTTATACCATTTGGGACGATGGACAAGCCCATTATAGAATTGTTGGCTACCGCCGACGTTACCGCAGAGGATTGATGATCGCCGTGGTGCTGATGCGGGTGCTGGTGGAGGATAACGTTGTTCGTTGTTGCCCCCGACATGGTTCCGACGCCGTTGTATGGTTGGGAATCCGACATTGTTCCGGGTGGCGGCTGGTCCAATACCACGACGGATACTACGTCCTCACTCGCCCACCGGGCTAACTGTTGTTGAGCTTGAATAAAGTCATCACTAAAAAATAATATTCGTAACAGGCACAGTGGTACATGGTAAGAAAAAAAGAGGTAAAGGGTTGGGATTGATTGGGAATCAGGTTAAGGTTTTACTGCTTTTAACTTTTAACTTCTATCGGAAGCAACCAAGAATACCATAACAAATAAAAAAATATCTTGACGAAATATCCATTTAAATATAAATTCTATTTATAGTAGTTTCCTACTTAAACAAAAGGCCACCCGGTTATACAACGTAAATTAATGTAGTCTTGGCTGTCAGCTTTTTGGCGTGCCCATATTGGTGGCTTGAATCTTTCAAAGCTCGTCTGAGATATATGAGTATAATCTGATAACAGTCAACTATGAAGATCAAATTTCTATAAATTTCTATAAACATACCGGTAAACAGATGTCGCTCCCTGTTTTTGTTTTAATGCTTACCACTGATTTAAAACAATTAACGGGTATGGTCGAGTGTGTATAAATACACAATTATACGAATTATGATAACTGCTTTTTTCTTCAGGAAACTCAAAAAAATATATTTTTTTGCGGTGTCTTTATGTGAGAACTAATGAACTGTTACGATTTGTATAAAGTATTACCTGGAGGCCAATAATATGACACATTTCTTTTTAATTGATATTACAAAATTGTATATGTATAATTATGTTAGAATATATGTGTATATGTGGTGAATTTCCCTCCGTATCTTACAATTATACAGGTACAAGGTATACCTGTACATATTGTTTCGCGATGGCCATTGTTGTTAACTTAATATATTTAGTTAAATTCTAAAATCTAATAAAGTAATCATACATGTAAAAAAAATATAATTTTTGAGAAAATTCATTCTTAGAAAAGTAAATGAATTCTTTAAAAAAATATGCCTACCAAATTTCAAAAAGAAAAGTGAGTATTTTTTGACAGTACGCTGCAACGTATTTTTTTTTAGTACTCTTATGGTAAATTTTTGTTCAGTACAGCTTGGGACTTTTGTGAAACTATATAAAATACTAAAATCATCGTTGTTTGACAGTGCGACTGCTGTTATGGCGCTTCCAAGAAAATTAAATAACTTTTGCAAGGTAATAATTCTTTAATAATTTCACTGCCTTGAAAACCCCTTGCAAGTCAAAAGTAATACAATTTTTTATAAATTAGTATGAAATAAGCATAATAAATGAAAATCGTACGAGCCAATTTAATTCTAAATTTCATTTTAATTATTTCAAGATATCAAAGATGAAGCTCTGAAATTTAAGTTCTAATGTAAGCAAGGTGCAGTACATATTAGAAATGGTACGTTGAGTATGATAGGAAACCAAAGGATTAGGAAAAACAAAAGAAAAAAAAAAACAAAATAAATTTTTTGTTTGTTAGTATGGGGTCCAACTTACCTTTCACTATCTGGTGTTTCATGGCAGTCTAGTCGCGCGTCACCTAAGCTACGATCATGATGATCTGCGGATTCATATACGCCTTCATCCTCCTGGTGCAAATGGGTGTGTGAAGAGTGATGCGAAGAGTGTGGTCCATGCGTTGCATGTCCATGGGTATGTGAGTGGTGAGTGTGGTGCCCGAATGCATGTGGCGAATGGGACTGATGCGACGCATGTCTTCCCGATGGGGCTGGCTGTCGGTAGCGGCCACCATAGGCGAATCTTGTCTCTTCGTCAGAGCGAGGACGACAGCGACTGCTGTAAGACGGATGAATTGTAGCAGTTTTCTGAGATTGTGCTAATTGCTGGTTGGAGCTAGAAATGATAAGCACAAAAAGGGCCAAGAAAATGATTACGTTTTTGTTACAAACATGCTATGCCTTTTTAAAATATTGAATGAATTGAGGGACTGACATAACGTGAATATTCAGATTAATGTCAACATTGCAAAATAATGTTACAGCAAAGCAAACAATAATTAAACACATATAGAATGTTTAATAGTTGGAATATCTTGTGAAGTCAAGGAAAGGCTATGACCGTAAAATGGATAACATGGGCTTGTCCCTAAAGGGTAACCAACCTTTATCATACAAAGTATTCCAGCCTGACGTCTGCAAGAGATGCGAATAGAAATTTCAATGCATTGAATATTAAATGTCCTACTATCATTGAAGGGTTCATCGGATTACACGGTTTTGAGACTTATCTTTGCGAATGCATTAATGTTTAGCAGAAGTTAAAGAAATTACGGAATATATATGTATTTTAATACAAAACCTCATTGTGTAGATAAAATTGAGAAGGTGGTGAATATTTTGACTTCCTTCTTAAATTTTCGAAACCGTTGTCGTAGTTGGGATAATATCGAACTAATTTTGGGTTTCAGCTTGGTGTAAATGAAATAAGTTTCTTATACTAAACCTAAAAGCGCACAAACACAAATAAGGTATTTTAAATCTATATAACGATGCGTATGATGTTGGTATGGATAATTTTTATGATGCTTGGTTTTCAAATTAAGATTTAAAAATGACACTAACCCTTGCGATGACTCACTACAAGCAGCAGAACTATCTAATCTATAGTGGCGATCAGCGTCTGTTTCCGATGTACGTATATCCTCAGAGCCGCTTGGACTCATATGTCGCGATGAGTGATGCTCAAGTTGTCGAATTAGGTCCTCCAAGTTTCGTATGCGTAGGGGTCCAGTGGAAGGAGCATCATCGTCATCTGTTTGTTGTGGTTGCAATGTCAGTGTTGACGGTTGATGCAGTTGATGTTGCGATCGATGATGGTGAAGCAGTGCACTTCCATGTGATCCAGTTCCAGAAAGAGCTGACGTTCCGCCAACTGCGCCAATGTTTGACCCCAAACCTATGCTTCCGAGGCCAGTTCCACTACCGTCTAGAAGAATTGCATGTACGGCTGCATTGTCGCAGATGTTTTCTCGTGAACTGGATTTTGACCCACTGTTCCGTTTATACGGCTCAGCGGAATATCCAAGCTGCGAACTACTACATTCTTGCAGAGTCTTGCGAAGCATTTCTTCGCTCAGGCTGCCACTCCCAACAGGAGTATTACCGGTTCCAGTGCCTCGATGAGTTGCAGCATTTCGTAGGGCTTCTAATATGTCTTCGTGGTATCCGTTAAGAGATTTCAAAGTTCGTTCTACTTCAGAGGCAGCAGCTCCACCGCTGTTTAATGCAAGGGTCGCATCTTGGTTAATTAACTCTAGGTTGTCAGACTGGTTATCATCGCCCCATTTATCTTTAAGTTGCTCGCCGTGTACCAGACCATAGCCATGCTTTTTTAATATGCCTTTTTCTGTGGGTGCCAATTTTAATGGATTAAGATGTCAAAAATGTTTTAAATCTCAAATGAAATATACATATAATTTCAGTAAAAAGAAAAAGGTTATTGTTACTTAGAAGCCTACATATTTTTAAGAAATTTTTAAGAAACTGGATTACTCATTTCAAATTGAATAAAAACACGAGGTTTCCAACTATATTAATAGTTTTAGTTACTCCCTAAATTTTCCCTTTTTGTTTGCTATCAGACGAATCGGATAGAGGGAATCGATTAGGTAGAGGGAATCGACCAAATAAGTGGTACATTTAAATGTTAAGAATGTTGACAACTTATGTTAAATACTTTATTGAGCTGCCTAAAATTTGACACAATAATATTGTTTATATGAAGAATATTAAAATAAAATCAAAATATGTGCATTTTTACTAAAAGAATGATAATGGATATTATCTGCTCAAGTACTTAATCCTTTGTTTTTTTTTTTAATTTTACGGTTTCGTAAAAAAAACCGGTATAACTATCCCCTATCCCGGTGTTTTTGTTATCTCCTGATTTTCGTGAAAAGTGTTTGAAAAGCCGGGTCTGAAAAATGATGCTCTGTGTGAGTCGTGACTGGAAGGAAACTAAAAAAAATAATATAAAAAAGAAATATAATATATTTTAATATCCATTAATACCCATTAGCTCTTAAAGAGACACGAGGTACCAAATTGGATACAACAAAGAATATGTGCACTGTTCCCATGGACCCGAATAGGGAATGTAATACATGTAATATGTACTATGTATGTAAGCATAGAAGCTGAGCTGAAACCAAATACACAGGAACTGATAAAAAGGGATACCGCTGCTTTTTATGCTTTGCTGAAGATTTCAAAAAAAATTGGAGACTCCTCAATCACTTCCACTATTTCGATTTTTTTCTTTACTTGCCCTTAGGAGTCTAGATTAGGCAGAAATCAACCTAAGTCCGACATACCTATGCCTTTTACAACAGATTAAAGACAACCATTATTGTAGACCGCAAGAACAATGGGGACTACTCCCCATTATAGTGTTTTAAATGAAACTACCTCTAGAGTCTAGACACATTCAAACGCACCTGGTGACAAGGGAAACGAAACAGCGTTTTTGTAAACTGAAGACGAAGCTCTCTTCGTAATGTGACTGTGTCTGGATGATTCAGGTGGAGGCAAACTAGACGACTTCTGGTGCCAACATTACAAAAGTGGTGTCACTGCGGGCAAAGACTAACGGGCTTTTTATGTACGCACGGATAAAAAAGGCAGCAGTTAGGACCAGACGAGGTATGAAAAATAAAAATTCATCTCTTAGCAGCCAGGCAGCGATAAACCCTCCTTGTCAAGAGCCATAAGCTCTGGCATTCATTAAAACAGTGGAGTTACTTGGTTTCGGAGCCTTCGGAGGGGATAGAAAAACTTACCTAGGCAAAGTGGTAGAAAAGGTGACAGTGTCACTGAATAATCACAAAACGAACTGCTAAATTTCCAGCCCTGGGCCTAGTTATAGGCCAGTGAAAGTTTTAAATCTTTGCAAAGAAAATTGCTCCCAAACGACAGCGTCATTTGCAAGCAATGCACTATGGTCCAAGAGTCGGATTTTTTTGGCATAAAGTCCAAATTTTTACGTTAATGTTTTGTATTTTTGGTTTTAAATTCTTAAAGTTAATACATCATACTTCTAAAAACTGAAATAATAAAGTTTTAAAAGCTTCACTGAAGCTTGTTATGAGCTTTTAAAAGAATGCAATCGATCAGCTGCTTAGGCTTAGGAAATTGGCGCCAAATTCTTATGTTTACGTTTGTGCGTGAAATTAAAAATGATCTGTCCGAACAAACTCAAGTTAATAATGGAAATTGAAGATCAAGGTGTGTAGTTCTTACTGTATATTGTGCATTTATGTGTAGTCTTAGTATTTGACATGTGTTTAATGTCCAATTTATGTGTATTTTTGTAGAAAATTAACATGCGTCCCCTGTGGTTCGTGGATAAAAAAAAAAGACGCCACGTCTGCCCACAAAAACTAACAACGTCAGTTTGTTCACATAAATGTCGTTTTTCAGCGCTAATTAACACCTTTTCCCCGTTCGTCCCCCTTTTCTTACAAATCCACAATATTCAGGTTCGTTTGAAGGGGTGGGTAAAACTTTAATTGGCCATATCTTCCGATCCGTACGTAATTTTGCACGTACGTGTTTGACGATCAGTGGACTTATTGGACTGAAAATTATGCCTCTAGCTTTTACCATTTTGATGATATCGATTTTATTGCAAATACGAGGGCGGAAAGGGGCGTGGCAAAAATCCAAGAATGACATTATCTGCGCAATAGTTAAACGGACATACTGCAAAAAGAAGTAGGTCTCTAACTCTTATTTTGTCCAAGTTATAGGCAAATGTGTCGAAGAAAATACAGTTTTATGCAAATTACAAAGGCGGAAAGGGGCGTGGCAAAAATTTAAAATAAATCTGCCTGCAACAATAACACACCAAAAGCAAAAAGAATTACACGTCTATCTCTATGTTTAGAGTTTATGCCAAAAAAATCGACTTTTGGACCATAGTGCAATGGAAGGAGATAGATAAAGTGAAGCTCATATAATGTTTCTGTACAGCACTAAAAACTTGATCTTTACCTGTCTAAAGCTGTGTAATAAAATTTCAAGCTGTAAGAGAAAGCTCTCGCTATTCAAGAGTATGTAAAGTAACACTAGTTTCTAGTATTCTACCCTCCAGGTAGTCAAATTACAAAATATTTGTACATGGCCATGTACATGCATGGGATTAATAAACTAAGATTTCTAATATAATACAATCCAAAAACGCACACAACATTAAAAATACTCAAACTAGACCATGCTTAGCCCCTGAAGCAATCAAATTTAAGACAAGTAGAAACGCTGTAGTTAAGATTTCATGACAACGAGATACCATGTACCTTAAGCTACAAATGGTATATTCAGTTTGTGTTATGTATGTATGTAACAGGGAGAAGGAAGCGTTTCCGACCCCATAAAGTATATATTTTTGACCAGCATCAACAGCCGATTCGATCTAGCCATGTCCTTCTGTCTGTCCGTCTGTGTGTCTGTTTGTCCGTCTGTATGTATGAACACGTCGTTCTCGGAGATGGTAAGAGCTCGTTTTTTTGATAATACGAAGGCGGAAAGGGGCGTGGCATGTAACAGGTAATATTCCTTTTATCAATCCTTTTCGGCGTTTCTAAAAACGCAACTTTTTAACATGATTTTATGTTCAAGATCAAAAATAGTAAAAGTAAACTAGTATAGTAACCATGTTTTTTTTATAATTATTAAAGATATGTTAAGGAATAACTAAGTCATAACATTTGAACAAAAAGATTTGGTTAAAATGCATATTTAATGAATATATAAATTATGAACGTATCTTTAAGATTGTTGCAACTCATTATAGTTACTGGTTATAGATTCTTAAGAGTCTTTTAATATAAGTTGTTTCTTATTTTTAATTTGTCTTTATTCCAGTAAGTTTGTTAACGCTTTTGTTGAATATTCAAAAGGGATTTTTAGGATATGAAACATGGCCGACCCCATACCTACAGTATATACAGAGATTTTTAGCCATAAATCGTTCGTTTCTTCAATTCAAAAAATGTTTTACTAAATATTTGGAAAGCTTTTTGCACATATATATGTATATATATATCCCAAAGCAACTCTCATCAACAATGTCGGCTTCTTAATTTGTTAGGGGCAAAAGTAGTTACCAATAAACATTACTATAATAACTCTAGTCAGATTAGATAATAGTTATTTTTTTTCTTTCAACCACGGATATTCACTTTGTGGGGTCAATGACGTCTTCGTTGACGTACTGAATAAGACTTAAATATCTTCAAGGAATACCAAAAAAATGTTTATTCTAAGCTTATTCATTTGAAAAACCGTTATTAACTAAATTAATATTAACCTGCATGTGATTGGTCATCTTCGCCACCTGTCGTATAACGACGTCCATGGAGTCCCTTGTCCCTATAAGTGAATGTACGTGAATGGAATGGATATTAAACTTCATTGAATTTAATTATATTCGGCACAGTCGGTCTTAATACTTACCTGAAACCAGTCTGATTAGCATATACTAATTTGCTAGATCCGTCCAGGGAAACTTCTTCAACAGAATTATGGTTGGGGGCTGATGTTGCGCCACCATAACTCTTTGTAATTGGTTTCTTCGCATATGGTGGGTCATACTTTAGTGTTGTCGTTTTGCGTCTACGTTAGCATCAGTATCCAAAATCACATTTTTTCAATTTTATATGTTATATTTTTAAGAGATTGGCATACACACAGGACATAAAATAGTTTTTTGTTTTTAATTTTATGCATCAAAAGTGTTTATTTTTAAAATTATTATTTAATTGATTACACACAAGTTTTCGTCAGTGTTTGGTAATGTTGGAGTAGGCGTAGTTTTGGAGTTATTCGCAGATTTATTTATGTTTTGATTGGTTTGTTCCAGTTGATTCAGTTCGAAGATAGATGCAAAATGTGTTTTATTGAAAATCCACAAACATGAGCATATTAATGCAAGTGCATATGTCAATATTTTTTATTGTATTAAATTTGTTTTTATATTTAAATTAAATAAATACCGATTTTAATTTTTTTTATATTTTTTTTTTTATTTTATTTTTTTGCATTATGTTGTTGATTGTTGTTAAGAAACGAAATGTTATGAGAATTTTTGATTAATAAAATTTGGGTAGATTGCAATAATAAATTTGTGTGATACATATAAAAGGAGAATTATTTCGAATTTTATATGTCGTGTTTGCCCTAGAATCTGAATTAGCCTTTCAAATGTAAAAAAAAACACAATTTAAAACTAAAAACAACGAAATTTTTTTGGGTTAAGAATTTTTTTTTTCTTTTAAGGTACTGCGATCATCATATTGAAACTAATAATTAAATGATGATTTCACAATAAATAAAAATAATCCAATAAATGTTTGCTGAAAAAGCGAATCTTGTCAGATAGGTACATATATAAATTTCATAAGCCTCGGTCAAAAATCAACATTGTGATGATTTAGTTATATACTTTTGAATTTCAAATTATGGAGAAAAACGATTGAAAATACAAATAAATCGCTCTTATCGCATCCAATTTTGTTTGTAAAATGCGAAAATATTTCAAGATTCCCCTTTCATGGTAGTGGCGGGGATATGGATACACGCATACATTTTATGTCTGTCAATGTTGGCTCATGACCATACAAACATTTTGTAAAATTATTGTAAAACTAAAAAAAATGAAATGTTGAAATATTCATTCCATAAATATTAAAACTTACAGGCGTAGCTTGTAATATGGATAATTATGCTAACACATGTGTCATTTTACAAATCTTGAACACCAAAGAATAAGGCTCATAGAATGTTAACAAAATGCTTAATGCCATTTTACAAACATAAATTTACAACACTGGACAAATTTTTTCTTAAAAAAAATTGTGTTAAATGCATAGGTATATATTTTAGACATTAGGTTTGGTTTTGGAAAATAATAAGATATATAGCCAACAAAAGATTTCACGGAAAAAAAGAATAAGTATGCAATTGACCATGCAGACAAGATGGACACACTCACAATAGTTTTGAAAAGATGAAAAGTATAATGAATGGTTTCGTTACAATATATTTACTGGAACTGATGTTCATGTAATTTCCATTGGATTTAGTGGTACGGTAGAAGATGGACAAGTGATAGTTGTTTTAGGAGCAAAAATCTATTAGTAGTAGTATCTGTAGTAATAGTGGTAGTTCTTGTAAATGTAGTAAGTATAACAAGTAGTAATAGTAGTAGTAGTAACAGTAGTAGCAGTAGTATCTGTAGTTTAAGTATCTATCCCGTTGTGTGTCTGTTTTCATACTTTTAATTTGTTAGGTGTGCCTCGTACACATTTTTATGTTCATACCATATATCACAAACAAAACATATATACATGCTTTGTGTGTGAACATTGTATTTTTATGTATTCATAATAATGGTTTTTAAGCTTATAGGAACACAGCAGGCTAACTCAGCAGAAAGTACCACCATAGCTCAAAGTCAGTTTCGTCTATGTTGGGGTCTAAGCGTTAAGATATATCGATATCTTCCTTTAATTCATTTAAACGCTTAGACATCATTGTAAACGAATACACTGCATACGGACACGTGTAAGTTTATTGATCTGTTGAAACAAACACTTTCGAAACGCTTTCGAGTAACCCAATATTTATCGGATTTGATTTTTGTTCCTTCTTATGTTCTTCAAAAAAATATTTTTGAATAAAACTATATACACAATATAAAATGTTAGTTATATGATTCGTAAGTTAATAAACAGCCTAAACGGTTGTTTTAATATGTTAATCTTCCTTATTAAATAAATAATTAAAAAAAAATATATGTTAATCTAAGAGTTTAATTTCTTAAATTTAAACTTATAAAAATGCTGTATATATATTTGACCTCCTTCGCATTTGGCCTTAGAGTATTAAAATCTTGTACCCGCTATTGTACTTTAAACAGTCGTGCTTGGATATCCTGGGTTCTTTTTGTAATTGGAAGGAAGGCTAACAAAAATGCTGAATGAACATTGCTCATTGTAAATTAATGAAATACCAACACGAAATCAAGTTCGGCCATAGTCAAGTAAAAATAACGTACTCAAAAATGTACATACAACGGATTTGCCGCTCACCTTAAAACGGCGCAGCCAACGGAAACTTTTTTATTTACTTTTTATAACGATGACGGTTTTATATATGTATGTAAAAATGAATTAAGACAGTGAAAAACGTTATATATGTATGTATATATTTATCTTTACGAACAGTAAGAACAAAAGGGGATCGACTGATTAACCTACGAGAATATGAGTATATGAACTGTTTTTACAGATGAGTAGACAAAATCCTTACATTTATGTTGCAAAGCGATTAACATTTATAAATATAAATTAAAAACAATTCAAAATTTGATAACTCTTCAAGCCATATTACTTGGTGAAGCCAAAATATTGACCCCTGATGATTACAATAATCAGAATAAAGCAGAATAAATAATAAATCATAAAAAAAAAAATAGTTTAATTGAATTCATAGTCTTTGGACGGTATGCAATTGTTTTGTATCATTTTTAAATCGTGCCTCTTCCATTTGAGTTTTGTTCTACTGAAATTATTATTGAGTTAACTAATTAATTCGTTTAATTCAACTTTTACTGAAATTTCCTTGGATTATTGTTATTTTCTATAATTTTCCTTAGAGTATTTTTTAGCGGAATCCAATAAAGTGAAAAAATCAATAAAGTTTTACTTTTACTAATGTTGATTGAAAATTATGTGTGTTAACCTCAAGTAGTTAGTCCTAAGAACAACAAATAATTCAAATCTTTTTTAAAACCCATTATCTTCAAAGAAGATAAATAAAAATCTTATAGTTGATTCAAAATATGAAAATTCGTAGCCCTGAAACCCTATGCAGACCAGGCACAGAGTATGATGCTTATTAAATTGACATCGACCTCATTTTCATTTCTTGTGAAATGGCAAGAGAAAGCTTGTAAAAGTGTTTGTGACGGTGCATGTGTATGTGTATGCCTATGAGCATGTGTACTCCCCATTTAGGCACTGGGCGTAAGTAGCCGTTCGTGATAGCAGTTCTTTAAAATTTAAAATTTTGTTTTGAGGTAATCAACTTTACAGGTGGAAGTTCTTCTTTCTGTTGGCATACGGTCAACCAGATAGAAACTGGAAATTAATTGCGCAATTTTCGTATAAGAATTAGCATTGACCTTGGCCGACCAATTACCATATACTCGTAATATAGAAATAGAAATCAGAGATTACCAATAACAATGTTAAGCAAATGATTAAAATACAAACAAATGATCTTGATTGTGTTTCGTAAGTTATATGAATCAGTATTACTTGAAACTTTAGTACTACCCGTGTCGAATTGTTTTAAATGGTAAGAACAAAGATTTGGAAATAAATATTGTACTATACAAGCGATAAAAATATTTTACAATAATTGAAAGAAATATGTAAACCAATAAATTACCATTACTCAAACTACATGGATTAATTTTTACTGCTAACATAAGAATAAAGGTAAACGGGCGAAAGATTTAAATTTAACATATCATCGAAACCCTCAAATACATATAAATGTAAATGAATATTAGACACAAATCTATATGAAGATAAGATGTATGAAAATGATTTAAATGCTATGACACACATAAATTGACAAGACTAAATAAAAATGTTTCATTTGCTAGTTTTTTGGATTAACTTTTTTGGTATATTTATTTTTTTTAATAATTTCTTTTGTGGTGGTATTTATATTTGCAATTAGAGCTGGCTTTCTCATTACTTCTTTTCAACTAACCTTAGACACAGGGAGAAGTTTCTATGTACTACAACTGACCTGTAGCACAATGCCATCAAGGTGAATGTTATAAAAACGAACCCTACAACTGACATTAGAACGCCGACTAGGAACACTGTATTTGAGCCGTGGTAGTTCTCTATACGAGACATTTTCAGCCAAATTTTCCATTTTTTTTACACGATATGTGGTTTGTTTGTGTGATTTTATACATTAATAATTGGTCGGTGCCCCAAACATAGGGTGTTGCATTTAATTTTTTGTTTAGTTTTTATTTATTTTGTTATTATATGAGGAATACGTTGTCCACGATTTCGTTGTTTTAATTCATTTTATCAGTTGGTTGGTAGGTTGGCCGAAAAAAATAAGCAAATACAACATTTTGTATGCATTGTGGAACAGTAAGTATTGAAATAATAGATTGCAAACGCCCTATAATCATAGGGTGTAAAGTACTATTATACCTTAGTAATACAATTATAATAATTACGAATTATTATTAATTTATTTTAAAAATATATTTTATAATTTTACGTCTACAAATATTTAAGGCCATAAAATATATTCTTAAATTATCTAGAATAGTTTTCCGTATATTTGAACCTTTATGTTTTCAGTATATTCCTAGTTTTTTCACCTGTATTGCGTTAATAAACGCATAAGTATTAGGACAATATAATAAATTTGGATTTTTATTCAAATCTTAAAGATATATAGAATGTGTTATTGAAACAATAATTGAAAATCACACGATTTCAGTTCATTACAGAAATTCCAAGTGTCGTATATAAGAAATATATTCTCAAAGAGCACTGAAGATGACAAAATAATGAAAATAGGTCTCACTTGCAACAGGTGAGAAGTATGGTGACTAATACCTTTAATCAAAAGTTACCAATAAGCAAAAAACAATAAAGGGTGTTGAAACGGAATGATGGAAAGACCTCAATGGATGTCGCCACCGGTCATCAAGAAGAGGCCAATACGATCACATGAGCCGATCAAGAGTTCGAAGAGTGGCCACCTAACATGCCTAAAAGTCTATGATGAAAGTAGAGATCTCTTCGTGTCCCATGTTGGAAAATCTAGCTAAGACGTAATAACATTGTGCAGGAACTAGTTTAATTTCAATTTAAAAGTACGGAATGGCTACTAGGCGCAGGGATCAGGGTAAATAGGTCACCAACGTCGAAGAGTTGAAGGAAGTTTAGCCTGAGGTAGAAGACAAGAAACAAATCTCGACCATACCATAGAAGGTACTATTAACCATCAGATGGAGGGCACCTCTGTCCACCCCTATAAGTACATCTCATTACATTTACAGAATCTGAATCGGCTTAACCCGAGCATGCTTTTGACTTTTACAAAAGCCGACCGAAAGAACATTCAACCACCGTCATTACTTTCGATTATTAAACAAGTAGAAACGCTCTAGTTGAGATTACTTCACAATGGGATACCATGTATCACATGCCGTTGCCGCGGCAAGAGGTGGGTAATAATTTAATTTATCATATCTTTATAATTATTGCCCGATCTGGACGTATTTGGATGCATATGCAAAACATGCAGCGGACTTAGCGGACTCAAAAATCGGAAAATAACATTATTTGCGTCTCAGCCAAACGGATCTAATTCAAAAAGAATTTTTGTCGTGGCTATTATTTTTTCCAAGTTATGTTCAATTATGTGTTAAAATTACAAAAATTTGAAATGAACTCGATCTACCTGCATTAATAACGCACGAATTATACCTCTAGCTCATACTCTCTCCGATAACGACGAGATCATACATACAGACGAACAGACAGAGGGACAGAGAGAGAGACAGACGGACAGACATGGATAGATCGACATCGCTGTTGATACTGATCGAGAATATATATACCTTATAGGGTAGGAAACTTAATATACCATTTCTAATAATATGGCTGTTGTACTAGAGAGTTAATATTTAAAACCATTTCTGCGAATGGGGTTTATAATATTGTTAACGGGACAACCTTATAGAAAAAAAATAACTCAAACATTACTTAACATTACATTGACGTCACCCCATAACTCTAACATTACATTACTTTGTAGACTAAGTAGAATTTGTATTTCCCTGACCCTAAGCCGTTGTTCTGCTGTGTACTACATATGGTATACATACGTATTAATAAGTAGGTACTTAAATAATTTAACGGAAATAATTTTTTTTTTTTAAGTTCCAAAATTTTTATACCATTTACCTTAAGGTACAAATGGTATATTAACTTTGTGCAAATGTATGTAACAGGCAGAAGGAGACATCTCCGACCCCATAAAGTATATATATTCTTGATCAGCGTCAACAGCCGAGTCGATATAGCCATGTCCGTCTGTCCGTCCGTCCGTCCGTCTGTCTGTATGTATGAACACATCGTTCTCGGAGATGGTAAGAGATAGAAGTTCAATTCTTTTTGCTTTTGGCGTGTTATTGTTGCAGGCAGATCAAGTTTATTTCAAATTTTTGCCACGCCCCTTTCCGCCTTCGTAATTTGCATAAAACTGTATTTGATAACTTGGACTAGAGACCTATTTCTTTCTGCAATATAACCGGTTGACTATTGCGCAGATAATGTCATTCTTGGATTTTTGCCACGCCCCTTTCCGCCCTCGAATTTGAAAAAAAAAATCGATATCTTCGAAATGGTAAAAGCTAGAGGCATTATTTTCAGTCCAATAAGTCCACTGATCGTCAAACACTTACGTGCAAAATTACGTACGGATCGGACAATAAATATAGAAGATATGGCCAATTAAAATTTTACCCACCCATTCCCTAGGCAACGGCATGCCGCACACGCTGGGGTGACGTCATCCGTCTCTTCTTTTACTTCAATTCGTTCGTTGTGTATACATACAGTAGTGTGTGTATGTGTGCACCTGCTGATTTTTTGGATGTCAACAAACGAAAATTTGGTGAATTATTTGAAAAAAAAAAATAAAATCAAAGAAATGGTTCATAACGAAAAGAGGTACATGGTATCTCGTTGTCGAGAAATCTCGACTACAGCGTTCCTACTTGTTTTTTATAGTTCTTTGGAGAGTAAGCTTGTAACAGAATTGTGGATTTTTACTTAAAGAGCTAAAAGCTTGGCATCGGTTATGAAAAGGCTTTAAAGAATATGAAACATTTAATTTAATTCTACTTATGTTTAAAAGATACGCAAGTGTTATTATACGGTGGCCGAAACCTTCAAAAATATATTATCAAGTATCCATGGTCTTGAAATATTCGACATCAACATGAAAATATCAAGACTTCTTGATAGACTCTGGTGCAATCTTGTTGAGTGCGCACCTTAAAAGAATTAAACTCCGGGTAATAATCAACACAACAATAATCCAATAGTTTTAGTTGGGGTGTGTTGTTATTTTTACGTAGAGTTTAGATCCCTCTTGTTTAATAAAATGTTAGGAAAAAATGTCTTTTCAGAATATATTATACGATGTAACATATAGATCTCATATTCAAAACAATAGCGCTTTAATTTTAAAATACAAATTTTAGTCTGGTCATATCTATACGGACAGCCCGCCCGCATGGTAAGAGTAAATGTAATTCATTTTGCTTTAGGTCCGTTATGGCTATACACAGATCCGAGTACACTTTATCAACGCTCCTTTATAATTTGAAACAAAAAATCTGTATTTTTTCTACATGCTTGTCTAAGTGTATATAATTAAAAAATGGTAAAAAAAAAAACTAAAACAACCGTCTGTTGAATCTATTTTCACATGAATGATCTCCATATACTGATACAAGTAGCCTTGGAAAGGGGTGGGTAAAACATTAATTGGCCATATCTTTCATATTTATTATCCGATCTGGACGTAATTTTCTATCTATATGCCTAACATTTTTTTTAAATAACTTTTGCAAAGTATATAGCAAATGCGAAGGCGAAAAGGTGCGGCGCAAAAATTTGGAAATAAAATTATCTGTGCCTTAGTTAAACGGACCTAATGCAAAGAGAATTTTGTCTCTAGCTTTTGCCCACGTTATGGTCAATAAGGTAGAGGCATGAACAGTTTTTTGCTAATTTCTAAGGCAAAGAGGAGCGTGGCAAAAATTTAAAATAACCTTGATCTAGGCATCTAGCTCTTACCATCTCCGAGAACGACGTGTTCTTAAATACAGAGGAACAGACGGACATGGATAGATCGACTCGGCTGTTGATGCTGATCAAGTATATATATACTTTATGGGGTCGGAGACGTCTGCTTCTGACTGTTACATAAATTTGCACAAGCTTAATAGCTTAAGGTAAATGGTGCAACCACATCTACCTAAGTGGTAAGTTTTTAGTGAAAAGATCGGATTGAAAGTAATGACAACCAATTTACGTATTTGCATAATCAATGCAGTCATCTCTTCCCATAGAATTTTAGTCAAAAATTCAGTGACAACGGTTGTGTTAACTTATTGATACAACGGTTCGACAGCTGACAGAACATGAGTCCGGTGATAAAATGTGGCAACAAGCCGCAGAATGAAGGCCTTTCTATTGCTTCACAACCATCGAAAATGTCCAATACTCAAGCCAAGTGCCCCCATAAATTAAGATCAGGACATCCGCAAATGGTATCATCGCATATTCATTAAATTAAACTCAAGTAGTATTTTATTGGGAACTGGGATTGTTTATAAATTACAAAATAATAATTCTTTTCTTTCATAATGGCTAAACATTAAAAAAAAAATTGAATGCATCACCATATTATTTGTATTGCCTTGAGGACTAAGTGTTGTAGTCCATCCAGTGCATTAAGGGATATACTTATTTAAACTCGTTGGTCTGAAAATATCTCTCTATGCATACTCAAAACTTTTAAATGCACTCCACTTAAATCTTATTAAACCTTTTACGTACCGACTATAATTGCTAGCTTTCGTTAAGTGATAGATACCCCTTTTCTAAAAATAATATGTTTATAAATAGTTTGTGTACTTAAAATATCACCCGATGTGGTATAACCAACAATTTTGGCTTTACTCAATATTTAATATTATGTAGAGATTAAAGGGATATGTTTAGGTGTTATGACAAAATAAATGCGAAAATTGAGTACATTTAGCTCTAAATCATATGTTCGACTCTTTTCCGGGTTGAGTAAACGCTCATCAATGGGATAAAATAATTTATTTCCTGTAAAAATTACACTTTTGCTCCGCTTCATAATAGATTTAAACAAACTTTTTAAATACATTAGAAGCATTAAATTTTTTGTTGTAGTTTTGCTTATATCTCTAAAACAGAACCAAAATGTTGTTTATTTATTTAACTTTCAAGATAGACACTAAGCCAAACACGTATAAAACACATAAAAATGCAAAAAATATTTCAGGAAGAAAATTTCCTCAAATTTTTAATGTTACAATACAATATTTTACACTTTAATTTTTGTTAATTGTGTTGGTAACGGTGAAAATTAATAAAATATATTAGTATTAGTTAGTTTGACCATAGAACTAGTATAGGCTAAATAGAAATTTAGATTTAAAATTAAAAAAAAATTAATAGTTTAAATAAAAAATGTTAGGTTCAGTATGCTTAAACAATTTAGGTACCTATGCATGCATCCATACATTAGGAAATTCCTGAGAATAATATTCTGATAATTTATCAGATGGTAACTAGTGACAATGATAAATTGCAAAACAAATATAATTAGTATTCGTGTACCCTTTCACTAACGTAATAATTTAAAAATGTATACAGTTAAATATATATTTTTCAATAATTAAAAAAGTCTTTCGCAGATATACCATTTAGTATTAAAATGAACTTACGAAATCAAAGGTTTTTATCAATTTAGAAAATAATTTTGCAGACTTTCTGATTAACTTCAAATTAGCGTCGTTCATCTTGCCATTTTACAATGTGGGATTCCGTTCCACATGAAAAGTAATATTATTTTTAGGTAAATATAAAATTGTTCAATATAAACTCCGATATGTAAAACATTATTGCAGTACTCTGAAAATTTTCTTTTAAAATATCCACATCCACAGTACCAAACAAAATGATATTTTAGAAAATTTGATTAACTTATTGGAAAGTCTAGAATCTTCACGTGTTTAAGGATTCCCTATGTAACTCTAACACATAATCGATTTTACAATTAGTAAAACCTAATTCAAAAAACTGCAAAAAGTAAGGGGTCTCTCTGTAAGACTTCAAACTAAAAAAATTATTTTGTAATATCTGCTATGCAACGTTAATATTTTAGAAAGAAACCTTCAGTTTTAAAATTATCGAAATTCTGCATATGCCCATAGTTTAGATGAGAGGCTGCAGAAAGAGTTTAAAAATTTCTGCGAAGCTTAAATTGAAAATTCAACATATTTTTGATAAAAGTGGTTTTTATGGGCGGTTATATTTGTGTTACTAAAGTATAAGAAGGAGAGCATGTCTTGCGTGGTACTCTACCTGTAGCATACGGCCAGTGTTGCAAAACTAATGAAGACACATTTGACGATAACTGTTAAAATGATGACCATGGTTAATGTGCTGATCCTATTTTGGTCAGAGGTGCCTGCAAATGGTGGTTGCGATTTATTTTATCAATGTTAATGAATATAGACGCGCCATTTTGCGTATGCAAATTTTAAATATAATATAATTTCATTCGAAAGCATTGCAATAATTCTTAATTTTAAACAAAAGAAAAATAGAAACTAACTTCTGTATATTTTTACTTCTGTGTATTCATAATCTTTCAAGCTTGATTCGATAAAATAAGCGTATCAAGTATCAGATGAGAAATTAAAACCACAAATGAACAATTTAATAATAAAAAAATGTTCTTTTGTTCCTAATAAAATCAAGGGCTTTCTATTCTCTGACAATAAGCTAAGCCAAACAATTATTATTTTTACTTATTTTTTTTATATATTTCACTTATGTATATACAATTGATCGTATCTGATATGTTGTTTTGAATGGGACTCCTTCACACTCGGTCTGGTCAAGTTTTGGACTTGACAAAAAATATAATAGGAAAATCAAAATGTAATATTTTGCAACTAATTAGCTTTAATTTTACAATATTTTAAATCGCCCAAAATTTTTGTTTCCCTAATGCTTTTAAGCTTTTTCAACCGCATTATACCGAATAATCATCTTTTAACCACCATAACCACTGGTTTAAAAGAGTATAATACACATCATCTTTGTTTATTTCAGCATGGGAAAACAAATCAGTGTACAACATAGTTTTAACCAATTGCAATACAAATTACTTTCCTAAATTTTAACAGATAGATATCGAAATGTTGTGTCCTAAAATCGTAATGAAGCATACCAAGTACTCGAATACTCGTATATTAATGTCTCTCCTATCGATCAGGCTTAAATCCTTTTTTTGTAATTCACTTTATATATTGTTTAGTTTTATATTTCAAAAATAAAATAAATTAAATTTAAAACCATAATTAATATTTGTTGAAGGAAGTTTAGGGTATGGCACTATGTTTCATGATTGTCATCATTTTTGTACGACATCCGGTAAACAGTTCTAATATGTATAGTTTAAAGAAACAATGAGTAAAAGCTCTAAGCGGGCTTGCAATTCTAATTGCGACATTTGTGTGGCTGCTTAACTGTGTATATACGTAGTTATATGGTAAACTGTGCTCTTGAAACTCAGTTTCCACAGGGACGAGAATAAAACGTGCGCATCTTTTGAAGACATAAATATTATAAAATGCATATTTTTTAAATTCAACCATATACTTGATGCTTTTTAACGAGGGCACATATAATTAATATAAAAAAACAATAATATCTTTCAACCATTATCTATATTGATGACACCGTTTTTACTAAAAGTTTCATGGTGATCACCTTCTTTTAATATTTGGAGGATATAAAATTTGTTAGGGTTAGCCAAAAGTTTGAGTTTCATATATTTGTGATATTCAGACATATATAATAGAATTAACTATCATTTTATAAGACAATTAACCGCTGATTTACCATATTTAATATATCCCTAATCTGCATCAACAGCCGAATCTCGACGTCTAGATCAAAAAGGTCAAATAAAGCTAGCCATATCAGTCTATACCAGCCATGGGCACTCCCTTGCTCACTTGGCTTCCAGTGCTCCCCAAAACAAAAAGCTTGCAGGTGCTCGGAATTTGAATGTGAAAAAGGAACTCGGAACCGAAGGTCTCGATCAATAGGGAATTAACATGCCCAATGCTCGAAATTTGACAGTGAAAATTTGATGGTATCGATTAAAAGGGAATCGAAATGTGGACGTTATCCGAAGTTGACGGTGAAAAGGGAATGTGTGAAATTACACAAACAAAATAAGTAAAATATGCACGATGCAGAATGGAAGAAATTGCTGATTTAGCAGCGATTTATTTATTACTTCAGATTCTTAGGTGTCTAGGTATTTCCGAGTATATGTGTTTCAATATTTTGTCTTGTGTCTATAATTGTAGGACTATCCTCAATGTTTACGTTTGGTTTTTTTTTCATTATTTTTTTCCAATGTGTAAATATTTGATATACTCGTATAATTTGAATGAACACAAACACACATACATATGTACATATAAGTTATATTTCATATTTCATTATAGTTGGCTCATAAAGTAATCTGGCTATTACAAAATGAGGGGTTTCGGTGTATTCTTTAATAACTATTTTTTATTGTTATTGTGAAGTGTTGACAGATTCTGTGCGAGTCTTAATCATTATTAACTTCAAATTTACCTCGAATGTACGAGTATGCGTGATTAACTTACTATTTGTTCTAGGATATCCTTGCGTTTCGTTACTATCAGACCTTTAAGTCTGATTTTTATGTATCCCGATTCTTCGAAAACTATAAAATTTCGTAAATTCTGGATAAAATTTATTTTAACCCATACCGATATATTCTCTAATGCGATGGTATTAGCTGAAGATAAATCTGCATACGATATTCTACATATACCAAGTTTTTAATTTGATATGGCAGTGAATGGCAGCTTGGTGTCTTCAACATTAACGCTATCTAAATTAATTGTTAAATTAAGATTTACTAGTAAGCCAAAAATTATATATAACTTATTCAATTATGTTCCGGTGTATTATTTACTTCAATTGGTGTACAAACGTACCCTTTAATGGACTTGAAGTTTTCATTTTAAAATGATTTCCCTTTATACCATTATACCATTTCCCTTTATACTCTAATGTATTTAACATACAAATATCAGTTGAGTGCGAATCAGGTAACGATGCTGTGTTGTTTAACCATTTGTGGTCCCTCATATTTTAAAGCTATTAATTTTAATTGGCATGCCATAATAAAAAGTTTGTTATACTTTCTTATAAATGGTTAATTTATTCAATACAGGTGTATATAAATATACAAATAAATTTTTACCCATTGAGCGTTACCAAAACGAAACAAAAAGGCTGATACCACTATCGGCAAGATTTTACGTACTGCATGCGAGATTGTGCTTTCTGCATTTAAAATTTTTGGGAGTGTGGGTTTGAAAACAGCAGTCTTAGATTGAGACCGAGGGTGGCGTAATGCAAATGCTTTCCGCCAAAACAGATTCATATGTACCATTTCATAAAGCTGCGACGCCGCTGCCTTCATTGTGTTTGAAATAACTTGACTGTTATATATATTCTGTGCGAGAAATCTTCGAAATTTGTAACACTTGATGTGAAGAATAATATATTTTGTCGTTGTTATGGAGTAAAATTTATAGCATAAAAAGTGCGACAAATGTTACTTTTTCTTGAACAAGTTTTTATAACATCGATCGTTTGTAACGTAAGCGACGTTTATGGTGATTACCATAATAAAAACTTTTAATTAAGCAAACTACGTTACGCTTAACATATTTACGTTCCAAACAATTTCACAGAAAACTTTGCGTTAGTTGACTACAGCAACAATTTCTTATTTACATATTTACATGTACTGTTTATATGTTCATCCAATATTTTTTTACTTACAAATCGGAAACTTTTTAAATAATAATAAGAATTTTCAAATTCTTTTTTTAAAATCAGGAAGTCTAAATTTATGACGATCTTTTTCAATTTATAGAATGTGAGCCTAGTTAAGCTTGTTCTAGGCGAAATTGACATAAATAAATAAAATTTATATTATTTTAATTACACATACTTGTATACATACGAGTATATAATGTATATATTTTTTCTATTGTAATTGAAATTTTATTTTCGCTATAAAGAGTCTTTCAATACGGTAAATGGCCTGTTTGTTTTAACATGTTTACTTGTTCTTATTATGAATACTGTTTCAATACTTTGTGTCAAACCAAATGCGCTTCATTATTAAAACCAAATCTAAAAAAAATTGAATATCAAGATATTTTGGAGTTTTGGATTTGGCATTTTGCGAAGTCAAAACAGCAAGCTCTCAAATCTGATTAAATGGTAGGTACCATTGAAAGATATATAATACTAAAATTTTTGCACAATAGCAACTGAGTTTCAACTGAAACATAGATCAAATGGTTTACTCCAAGTTAATTAAGCAGTCTGTTTTATTTGCGTAATATTTTAAAATTTTCGACGTTATCGGTACAACGAATACCTGTTGTCCATTAGCGGATGTTTTCCGAACACGATTTCGGTTAAGGGATGGATCTGTCTGACAAAAAATGATCGTTTCCAATAATCTTCAACTTCTACAAAGCAAATTGTTAAGTTATAGTATAATGACAATATGCACGATGGCACAATGCAACTCAACGGCAATATTAAATGTTTTGATCTCCAAATTCGGCGCGTAATTTTGATGTGTTGAAACTATTACATGTAAAACAAACTAACAATATATAACCAAATCAATTGCTTTGCATCTATCAATGTTAATGATTGTTTACAAAGGAATGTAACCATTTTTGTCCTTACATCATAGATGGAATACTTTTTGTGTTCCCGCAGCTGTCTTCGCCATATATACATACATATATGTATGAGCCCTGATTTCATTTTCAGGAGAGTATTGTGGCTCCCCTACCGACAACTTTAAGCAGACTCCATTACCACCATTATCAATTACTTAAAATGGATTTGTATATTTATAATTCCGAATAAGGAAAAGAAAAACCCCATTGAAAAATTTGGCAAAAGGGTTTAAGTAGCAGTGTATAAGTTTAAATTACTGTACTTATAGATGTAATTGACAACACATACTTAGAATATCAAACCTGGAAAACTATGATTCTTAAACAAATATTTTGTAAAATTAGCTTTAGTTTATGTATGTATTTTTTTTTAACTTTGTAGCTCCATTTGCATTACTCTAAAAAATAGTTATTTAACTCAATCAACCTACATATCGTCAAAACAAGAAACTCAAATATTTTTATTAATTTTACGACGATAGTTGTATCTTACCATATGGGGTTTCTTTCTTTTCCATTTTAATGGTATTTTCCGGGGTGGGCAATGTTTCCGTGGGCACTGCTGTGGTTAGAAGCACGACGGAGCTGCAGTCTGTGCCGCCCCATCCCATATCACAAAAACAGCGGTTTGTGTTAGTACAGACCTGAAAAACATTATCCCAATCACGTTTGTAATACGTTTATATGCCGTCGATATAGTGCACATTTTTATATAAATATGGGTCGAATATTTATATGACAAGTTGCAGAAAGCACTTTTCATTTATTGTACTTACGCCACGTTCTGAGCACTCTTGACCCTGTTTGTTTGTTGGACACTTTGTTTGATCTACATGAGGAAAAAGACTGACACAGGTTTGGTTAAGGCAAATTAAATTATCTCCACATGGCGTTCCATCCTTTACTAGTCCATGCTCAGGGTAATTATTGGAACCCACTTGTCCGCTCGTTGCCCTTTAGACGGAAAAATACATTTTCACTCTAATCCAACTTAGCGAACGTTGATTTTTACATACTTGCACTCGAATTCCTGACCTTTAATTGATATTATTGTTCGTGAATAAAGCTGGTCGATGCCATCATTAACTGGCTGTCGCTCTCCTTCTTTGCATTGCAGGGTCCCACACTGGACGTTTCTATATAGGAATATAAGAGTTTGAATGGTATTATAGAACTATTATTCCCATTAGAGAAGTATATATTGTTTTAATGTTTTGGGCTTGCATTTGGCTAAAACTCTTTAATCGCGATTTTCATCTATAGTATTTCCTATGCTTCTATAGTATATATCAATGATTCTAAAGTAAAGAATCTATACTATTATTATAAAACGGAAAAAGTTTAAAACGAGTTGGTTTTAAAACTACTGAAAGGATTTTATAACCTAACCTATAGAAAGCTAGTCACAAAGTAATCACAGCTGGTAACAAAGTAATCTCCTAGAAAATACAATTTTAATTTCTCATAAAGCATTAGGTACTTTTTGAGTGGTAAGGCGGCTAAGGAAATCAACGTTGTATAAATTATAAGTATGCTGCTTTAGATACGAGTGACACCATAAATTATTGGATATGGGAGTTCAAGGCGAAACTCCATTGCCGATAAAGTGATTAATGATTTCTCCCCCCTCTAGTAAAATTATTTTAATATATATACGTATATAGATTACCAGGTATAAATACCTTTCGGGGCACTTACTCTGGTTCACATTTTACATAATGGTCATTGGCATCGCGACCACAGTGTCCGTTAATTGAACCCTTTGAATTAAATTGTTCATAGCATTGTCTATCCGCAGCAGATCCTCCATAGCCCCATATAGCTTCACATTGCAAACTTAACGTGGGGCAATATCCTTGAAAACAGTAACCTTAAACGAAAAAAAAACAAGTAAGAACGATTATAGTCGAGTGTCTCGACTATAAATACCCGGTTCCCAGTTTCCGCCTGGTTTTTGAAACATCAAAAAAGCATTTTTGTCATTTGCGCAGACACAAGAATGCGTAACCGGATAACTACCAATGTACTGTACAAATGTTGTACTTTTAGAGTTAAAATTTGTGGACGCCATAGAATTTCGCGGCCTGTGGGGTCGCGGATAGTAGTCACTACTCGCAAACTTGTGTTGAACTGGTATCAAAAAAATCTGAATATGCAATTAGTTTTTCTCTATCTTTTACAGTTTCCAAAATGTAGGCGTTCATACGGAAAGACGGACGGACAGACGGATGGACATGGCTAACATACTCGTAGATCGAGCTGGCTGATCAAAAATGTATCTACTTTTGGGGTCGGAAAAGCTTCTTTTTCGTACCAATTCAATATACCCTTGTTCTTTTAAGAGAACCGGGTATAAAAATAGGTCCCGGGGTGTCTAATAGACGGAGGACTTACCCGAAATTCCAGACTTGCTGAGGCCACAAGGAGATCCATTTTTCTTATAGACATCAGAAGGGCATTGACCGATTTCTCCGTCACAATATTCGGGAAGGTCACATTCATTATGTGAATCTCGGCAAATGTAATCTTTGGGACGCAACTAGAAAAAGTCATTGCATCATTGTATTATTGTCTTTTTTTTATTTTTAGCAATGGATATAGTAACTTACGCGGCATTGCTCACAGCATGCACCACTGGCACATTGTGCCTCCGATTTAAGCTTGCATGTTATTCCATCGCAGCATGGATCCAGAGCGCACTCTTCGAAAGTGCCACAATCGCATTCCTCATCTTCTTCAACGACTTTATTTCCGCAATTTCGACGCAGTTCAATCTAAATTTTTTGGAAAAATAGGTTTTAGTAAAGCAAGCGAGACATTTCTAACGACAGTTAGAAGCAATAACAAGAAGAAGCGGCTATACCCGGATCAGAGAGTAACCTTATTTTGAAAAAACAATCGAAAAACAAACAAGCAATCATGTCTCTAGCTACTACCAGCTTGGAGATATTATTAAATACATATATATTTTTTTTTCTCTCTCATTTTTAAAATCTGACCTCTTTTGCGACATTAAATAAATTTTGTGTCATTTCATTCGGGGTGGGATCTTGCAGTTTGCATCTTCCTTACAAAAACATAACAATAAAAATTCAACAACAAATCATTCGGGTATAATAATTAAACGATTGTCCAGAGGGTGGGTGCGTTTAAGGCGACGGATTGTGGAACAGTTGTCCAGTAGGTTGATGGCTAAATTGTTTGGGTGTTCGTGCAGCCTTCTTTTGTATCGAACGCTGAATCTCGCTATCTCCTCCTTGACCCACGGGATGCCGAGTTGCTTGTGGATGGTGGAATTGTCGTGCAGCAGGTGGGCGTTGGAGGCCATGCGTAGCACCTTGTTTTTGAATTTTTGAATAATTTGCCGGTTGCTCAAGATGGCGGTGCCCCAAATTTGGATGCCATAGGTCTAAATCGGCTTTATCATTGCCTTCAAAATACATATGAATGTACTATATGTATGTGGAAAAAACAGTTCTATGCACATTGCGCAGGAGGTAGACAGCGGGGCAAAAATTTAAAATAAACTCGATCTGCGCACTCAAAAAACGGATCTAAAGCAAAACGAATTACACCGTTATTTAAGCATAAACAAAAATAGTGCGAACAAATAAAGCGGGTTGTCGGGCCAATTTCGGGCATTTTGCTAAGGTCCCGGGCCCACAAGAATCTTAATTCCCTTGGATAAACCGGCATTAGAGTGGTTATATCTATGAATACTACTCGTATTTCATAACGTGTGTGATAAAACAAAATTAAAATTCTTCAAAACTGTGGATAAAATCTGTCTTGCGCATTCAAATTGGTAAGCAAAGTGTAATAGCATATCTCACCTCATTGGGCTTATTTAGTAGGCATAATCCGTGCCCAGTTCGTAAAGCGTCAATATAATCCTTTTTACTACATTCCGAAAATTTATAGGGTTGAACGTTTTCCTGACCAACTATTGATTGAGCCATTATACAGCCATGCCAGTCCCGGCAAAAGCATTCTTCACCTACGAAATTGGTAAAATATATTAAGTAAGCGTATATATATGTATATAAAAATCAGATAGATAGATATATTTATAAGTTATCACGGAGGAATAAATATATTTAATTTTCCTTAAGAATTTAACAAAGACATATTACTTTGCTTTGATTTTCTTATTCTATGCTCTTTGATGTTGCGCCGATCAGTTTTAATGGCAGCACCCAGTAAAAAAAGCACCCAGTAGGTGGGCACACACCACGATATGCAGAATATCCAAAGTCATGTGCAAAACACAATCTCAAAAACAGGCATCGTTCTGATTAAGTCTACAGAGGTAAGACTTCCAATCAGCCTACTCACAGGCCACTGCCTTCTGCAAGTCCATGCACAATAACTGGGGATAACAGGGAACGTCGGGTGTAGGCAATACAAGAACCCAGGCGCGAATGAATCGCCGTTACTATGAAATGACAGCGATATATACAATAAATGAACCGACTTTACATCGCTGAGGGAAATAGGAAATTAGACCCTGGCATTCACGAGAAGCACGCGGGGTCTATTTTATTAACAGTAGCAATCTACGCCTTTAACAACCGGTATCGCTAAGGAAGAAAAATTTTCCGACCCCGTACTGTAGGCTCCAAGCGTTAGAACTCTTTCCTTCACGTCCCCCAGATTCAACGTACGGCGAGAGCGCCCGCCATCCGCGGAGCTTTCCGCTCGCGAGCGCCGCTTAGCGTCGCTTTAGTTAGGTAAAGTTTAGTATTGCAAAGAATTTGAATAAACAGCGCACAGCTGATATAATTAGTACGATCCAAGAAGTAACTTTCATTGGACATGAAAGTGACCTTTTCGTTCGAGACACTTACAGCTTTTTGTTTTTGGGAGCACTGGAAGCCGAAAGAGCGCAGGGCCGCTTAACTTAGACGCTGATAAAGTTATTTACGGATATTCGCAATTATTTTTCTCAAAAGCTATATCTTTGAAACGTTTAAACTAGAGATACAATTTCAAGTCCGCTGAGTCAGCTAATGTTTAAGAATATAGACGCATTTCCGCGAAAGTATCGTATGTAGAAAAATCTAATTTTACAGGAGAAGCATTTTTTCAACTTAATCTCTTAGGAATACTTGAAAATAGTAATTTTAATTTTTAAACGGGTAGGTTCTAAGCACTGATATTTCAATTAACACAGCTGTATATATATATTATATACCTTATTTCTTTATTTTTGTGCGTTTGAAGTATTTTTATTCAAATGAAAAAAAAAATACAAAAAATTAACACCTAATTTTTATCGGAACTATAGCTCTTTCAGTTATAATATTTTAGGGGGTAATGAGACATTAGGTGCCTAACAATTTTGCATTAAAATCTCAATTTCGCAAAAAAGCGACATACGATACTTTCGCGGAAATGCGACGATATGTACATGCAAAATTATGTTTAGATCGGACAATAAATATAGAAGATAGGCCCATATAAAGTTTTACCCACGCCAATTAAAGTTTTAGCGACGGCAACATCATGCCGCTATAAACGCCGCGTTCCGTCTTTGAGTTAACTAAAGTTAACCGGAGAGTCAATGACCAAATGTCCGAAGACCCAGCGCTGGGCAAATTGCTGGCACAGTATTTGACCGGAATCTTGTGCATAGCCGGCCAACATTGCACATTTGCACGGCCGTTATGAAGCTCAAATTCTTGTTAGCTTTAAGTCAGTTCTGTTTTGGATTTAATAAAGAGCACAACGCTCGGAACTAAATTTTGGTCACGCGCCTTAAGGGCCGTTAACAACGGAGGAAAGTTCCTCCCAACATATCTTCCACATATATTCCAAAACGAGTCAAAGCGTCGAAGTGAGTAGACGTGCCTCCAGAGCACTCCGTGTGAACACCGTGTAAAACCTGAAAAACGGTACCGTTAGAGACGGAAACTAGTATCCCCTGCGCGGGAACCCTAACCGAACAAAGGGCATATAGTGTGGTGCATATACCTCCACCAGATCCGTGGAAAATCGTTTTTTCACCAAGAGCCGCGAAAATTCATATGCAGCTCCAAAAGAAACAAGTAGAAACGCTGTAGTCGAGATTTCTCGACAACGAGATACCATGTACCTCTCTTGCCGTTGCCGTGGGTAGGGGTGGGTAAAACTTTAATTGGCCATATCTTCTATATTTATTGTCCGATCTGAACGTAATTTTGCATGCACGTGTTTGGCGATCACTTAGCTTAGCACGCCTAAAATTATGTCTGTAGCTTTTACCATTCTGGAGATATCGATTTTTTTGCCAATACGAGGGCGGAAAGGGGCGTGGCAAAAATCTGGAAATGAAATTATCTGCATTATAGTTAAACGGTCCTAATGCAAAAAGAAACAGGTCTCTAGCTCTTATTTTGTCCAAGTTATCGAAGAAAATGCAGTTTTATGCAAATTACGAAGGCGGAAAGGGGCGTGGCAAAAATCCAATAATACCATTATCTGCGTTATTGCTAAACAAACATAATGCAAAAAGAAATAGGTCTCTAACTCTTATTTTGTCCAAGTTATAGGCAAATGTGTCGAGGAACATTCAGTTTTATGCAAATTACGAAGGCGGAAAGGGGCGTGGCAAAAATCCAATAATACTATTATCTGCGTTATTGCTAAACAAACATAATGCAAAAAGAAATAGGTCTCTACCTCTTATTTTGTGCAAGTTATGGGCTAATGTGTCGTTATGGGCTAAAGGTACATTCAGTTTTATGCAAATTACGAAGGCGGAAAGGGGCGTGGCAAAAATTTGAAATAAACTTGATCTGCCTGCAATAATAACACACCAAAAGCAAAAAGAACTAGACCTCTAGCTTTTACCATCTCCGAGAACGAGGTGTTCATACATACAGACAGACGGACAGACGGACGGACGGACAGACGGACAGACGGACATGGCTATATCGACTCGGCTGTTGATGCTGATCAAGAATATATATACTTTATGGGGTCGGAGATGTTTCCTTCTGGCTGTTACATACATTTGCACAAAGTTAATATACCATTTGTACCTTAAGGTACATGGTATAAAAAGTGCCACGCCATGAGCTCATCGAGCAATGATAAAGAGAACGAACGTAAAAGCTCAGTGAACCAAAGAAACGGATTCTACGCTTACTTTTCAACCCGCGATACCGAAATGGATAAAGTTGCGCCTAAGAGCAACGCGGTTTTACTAACCGCTGAAAGCCAAAGAGCACGGTCTTGCTCAACTGCTCTGCTCACTCCGACTCCCGCATCATGGAGTTCGCAGTGTAAAAACCCCCCTCCAATGGAAAAACCAAATTTCGCAACAACAACAAGCAGTGCTACAATTTCAGCAACAGCAGCAACAACCACTGCAATTCAAAATACCGCGACGTCAACGACCATAGCGAGTACAAAAACAACAACTTCTGCAAGTGCCAAAGCGGCCCCGGCCACACAGATCGGAATGGATCGCTACATTCAAATTAAGCGCAAGCTTAGCCCGCAGGGTAATCCGGCAGGCACTAAAACAAAAATTAACCGCGTCCAGAAGATCGACAAAGAACCAGGCAGCTCCAGTAGCAACAGATTTTCCCTACTGCAGGAGGTTGAGGAAAACCAACCAGCGCAAGACACCTCAATAAAACCAAAGCCTATATCAGGGAGAAAAGCTCCAACACCCTAGTCAAACATATTGAGGCGTTGCGGTGACAA
>JAJJHQ010001515.1:6624-173822 GCA_021223825.1 Drosophila ironensis
GTTTCCAAAAAACAGCGTTTACTTCGTGGAAAATCTGTGAAACTGTGCCAAGTCTGGGCCGCACTGTCGGGGAAAATTTGCGTATGCATTTTCCGGCAAAAAGCTTGCGAGGGGTGGAAAAAGCGCCACCATGACTTGTAGATTTTGAATGTGCAAGAATTGCACTTGCGAGTGGGTCCGGGGGGAGGGGGATGGGGGAGTGGGTAGGGGGTGTTGGGCTAAAAACCCCAATAAATTATTAATCGAAAAGGCAGACCCTGCGGGCGATTGGCCAAGGAGAGAATTGATTTTTTGTCAATGGTTCAAAATGCGGAAGTGGTCTGCAAAGCTTTGCGCTCTTTTTGGCAGTCTTCCGGTTTTTTTTTTTTTTTTTGGCTTTCTGTTGTCAATTGCCAATTGAGAAATTTGGGAAATTTCCCAGTGAGTTTCGCGCCTTCATGACGTACAGTCGAAAACACTAGGAAAACGAGCCTTTTCAGGCTTTCGTAGCTTTCAAGCTACTCTCAAAAAAGCCACCCACCACCCAATCGGCTTGGACAGCAGAACACCCAAACCCACACGCAGCCTTGCACCCAACCACCCACCCACCTGCAATCGAATCATGGCCTGTGCACCGCTTCTGCTCGAGCAGTTCATCTACAAGAAGCGCAATTTCGCCTACGCCTTCGTGCGCCATCGCCTGTTTGTGTTATGCAAACAATCGGTGGGACTAATTGCAACCCATTACTTGTAATATAATCAACTGGTTCCAATCTCTATTTTGCAGCTTATACGCGTTCAGTCTGCGGAGGGCATTCGGCGCATCGAGATCTCGCCCAAATCGAACCTAAAGCAGCTCTACGACAGCGTGCAGAATGCCCTCAAAGTGGACGGCTTCGGGCTGTTCAAAGAGCGCAGCTGCCTCACAGAGCTGCACAACAGCGGCACTCAACTGGTTGGAACTTCCCTGAAGCACGGCGACATGGTCTACCTTAAACAGATGGCCGGCACCTCATCGCGCGTAGGTTCACCACCACCTTGAACCCCCTTTTGGATTCAATTTGATGTGTCTATTCTGTTCTGTGTTTACAGCGCACCAGCACCACGGTCATCGACAGCCAGGCCTTCCAGAGCAGCGTGCCCAGCGAGAAGCTCAGCAGCAGCAATTCAAACAGTGCACGGCCCTCAGTAAGCGTGGTCGAGGACGATGTGGACCAGGCCCTCAGCAAGGCGGATGGCACCATCAAGAGGCAGCGCGATAGCAAGCTGTAAGCTGCGTTCTCTCCCACAGATTAGCAAGCGTTTGGCAACAGGCTTGGCATTAGTCATGTTCCGATTAGAAGGCACGGCTAGGGTACAATTCGTTATCATACAAAACTGAGTATTCTGGCATTATTCTACTATACTCGTAGAACCTTTGGTGGGGTTACTTTATAGCAGCGGTGGGATGAGATTTTCAACTTGGGAGCCGACCCATTCACAGCTTTTTGTTTTTTTCGGAGCACTGGGAGCTAAAAGAGCTATGGGCTGCCCACCGCTGCTTTATCTCTATAATAAAATGTGGCTTGCATTTGAGTTTGGCTACTGGGATTCATGGTTTCTAGTTGTTTAGCTACAATCTGTAACCATTTTGGAAGAAAGGAATACAAAAATTACTTTAAAACCTTTATATTTATAAACTTTTAGAGTTAGGATCTACTATAAAAAGTTGCTTTTCGATTTAGTTCTTGAGTATCTCTATAGTATAATATCGTATTCGAGTTTGCTTATTGAGATACATAATTTTAAATATTTCAGCCTTAATTTATCATTTTCAATGATAGGATAGGGAAAATTTCTTCAATTCTTATAGAGTTCCAAGCAAACGTTTTTTTAAGTATTTCCCCACGTCTTGACTGATTCTACTGTATAATCTTAGATTGGAACTGAATTCTTAGATTGAACTGAAATCTTTATAGTGAATTCTTGTGTATCTTTAAATTTGAAACCATTTTTTACCCGGTTCTTAAAACTAACAAGGGCATACTGATTTCGTAGGAATGTATGTAACAGGAAGACACCATAAAATATTTATTCTTGATCATTATCAAAAGCCAAATCCGTATGTCCTTCCGTCTGTCCGTGGAAACGCCTAGATTTTGAAGACTTTAATAGATAGAGAAAAAGTAATTGCTTATTTAAAATTGTGTGATCACAAGTTTGTTTTAAAAATCGGCTACCTACCCCGCACCGCCGCAAAAAATTCTGTGGCGTCCACAATTTTAACTGTAGGGGTACGAAGTACGGATATTACTTTGGAAGAGCCAATATCTATCTGGGCTGTGAAAATCAGACGGGTACATAAACTTCCGCCCGCGCAAATGGCAAAAATGTGTTGAAACATGCTGCGCACTTCTCATGCGCACAAATGTTGCGCCCACAAATCATGTCTATCATTGAATGACAAACTGCAGGCTTATTAAACATAAATCCAGACTTTGTCTATGGATTTTAATTAACTTTAAATCTATCTCTGCAGTTGCCACCACAACGCCAACGGGCGCTGCGTCCACTGCTCCGCCTTGGAGCCCTACGATGAGTCCTACCTGAAGGAGCAGAACATCAAGCACTTGTCCTTCCACTCGTACATCCGCAAACAGACCTCGGGCATGGACCACGGCAAGTACTTCGTCTTCGACGACATCAACTGCCGCATCAAGCCCGGCTGTCGGGAGCACCCGCCATGGCCCAAGGGCATCTGCTCGAAGTGCCAGCCCTCGGCCATCACACTGAACCGGCAGACGTACCGCCACGTGGACAACGTCATGTTCGAGAACACCAAGATCGTGGAGCGTTTCCTTAACTACTGGCGCACCACGGGACACCAGCGCATGGGCTATCTTTTTGGAACGTATGAGCAGCACACGGACGTACCGCTCGGCATTCGAGCCAAGGTGGCGGCCATCTACGAGCCGCCGCAGGAGTCCACCCGCGACTCGATCAACATCCAGCCTGACGAGGGGGCCGACGACGTCGAGGCTGTGGCCGCGGCGCTGGGGCTAAAAAAGGTGAGCTTCTGTGGCTGTTGTTATCCGTAGAGTTTCCAATTGAATTCACAAAATTCCGCAACAGATTGGATGGATTTTCACTGATCTCATCACAGAGGATGCCACTGCCGGCACTGTCAAACAGATCCGCGGCATCGAGACGCACTTCCTCACGGCCCAGGAGTGCATTACGGCTGGCGAGCTGCAAAATCGTCACCCGNTGAGCTTCTGTGGCTGATGTTATCCGTAGAGTTTCCAATTGAATTCACAAAATTCCACAACAGATTGGATGGATTTTCACTGATCTCATCACAGAGGATGCCACTGCCGGCACTGTCAAACAGATCCGCGGCATCGAGACGCACTTCCTCACGGCCCAGGAGTGCATTACGGCTGGCGAGCTGCAAAATCGTCACCCGAATCCATGTAAATATGCCTCCAACGGCGTCTTCGGCTCAAAGTTTGTGACTATTTGTGTGACGGGTGCGTCTATATTTCCGCATTTATCCCTAACCCATTGCTAACAATAATTTTCCACGTTTAGGAGATAACACCAAACAGGTGCACATGGAGGGATATGCGGTGTCGGCACAGTGCATGGCATTGGTGCGGGACAATTGCTTAATACCCACAAAGGATGCGCCCGAGCTGGGCTACGTGCGCGAGTCCACGGACAAACAATATGTTCCAGACGTCTTCTATAAGGTGAGTTATTGTCTGAAATTATTCCCCATAAATAATAAGCGATGTTGCTGGAGGGGGGCGGGGCGGGTTTTTGGGAGCTTTATTGGGCAACACACATAGAACTTTTCTGAACATTACACATGAATAATTCGCATAAATAGACAATTAGAAGCGGCTTACATTGATATTTGATAAGTAGTGGTTGGAATCTTAAATTTCTAGTTTTGAATTCATTTCATGACCAATTCTTAGCCTGCATCCTCTCTCTCCGCTCAAACTACGTTTGTACTACGCATCATTGCTCCGAATAATACTGCATTCCCGGTATCCTTATGCTATCGATTATTGAGTGATTAAATAAATTGCTTATCCTAGAGTATTTAGAAGCTTTGCCAATCACAACGTTACAAGATTTTCTCAAATTCGGTAAAGTGTATATTGGTTTCGAATATGTACGCTTATAGTCAGTTTCAAATGATCAAATAGTTTTCTTGCTTATGCTAGATTGAAAAGTAATTTCATTGTTCCAATATTATTCAACAGACATATAGTAACTCCGAGTCTATATAGATGTATTTGATTTTTGGTGACTCTTCAAAAACACTGTAATCACAAATTTAAACACACCAAGTATGTAGACATCAAACATCAGATATAGATTGTTTATAGAATATTTATGGGGCTTGGACTTTGCTTTTCATTTATGATAGTTCGATTTTCCTTTCACCTCTACCTGCGTTTTTGTTCAGTTTCGTGTTTTCAGTGAATCGGAAAGTACATTACATCCTTTCCGAATTCCAGTTAAGTCGTAATTTTTCCGTCTAAATTAAAATTTCGAATTTTTGTCTAACTTAAACAATGAAAAAACCAATATGTAATGGATGTGTTTTGGTATAGTATCCGATATTTCAATTCAAATTCGATTGAGTTCTTATATTGTAATCACTAACATGTAGACTCTTATTACCTATGCAAACATCAAACAAAGATTTAAATTTCTTGCAGTTATTATAATATGCTTAAATTGGTTTATAATTTTGTCCAAATCGCCTTCAACTTCCTTTCATATCTTAGCTCTACTCCACTAATTTTCATGTTCAGGTAACGTTGTAGCGCTTAGACAGCTTTTCGCGTCTATTTTCTTACAACACTAGCATGACTTTGTATTGGAATGCGAAAGATTTTCTCATGAGCGGTAAATATATGATATATTGTGTTTAAAATAGAATCCAAAATATTTTTCTGTTTGTAAACGTCTTCTAAAACTTTCAATATCTTGTCTCAAAAATTGTCTTTTGGTTGCTGTTTGTCAAAAGTTATTTTCTCCGTTGTGTCCTTTGAAGTTTATGGATCGGAACAAGCGTTCAAATACACTGATACAAAAGTCTGTACGTAGAACAATATGTTTTACATTTAAACATTTAAAAGCGGGATTATATTTAAATATAGGAGAGTTAGGGCGGTTGCTGGTATCGGTGGAATCGCTCTATTCATCTGTGTCCTCGGAACTTTGCCCAAAGTTCATTCCCATGGGGTTTGTCTGCTTTTTCGATAATAAAATCACTAAAAAATGTTAACAATTAACCACCAACCACCATTAACCATGCTTACCGAGGTACTGGAGTCGCTTTCTTCCAGTTCTATTTGCGTACTTAATGGTTCGACGGGTTGGAAGCCGCGCCTTGAGCCCATTTGGGGTATCGGGGTGGCCACCCGCTCGTTCTGCTGATGCCGCTGCGCTGACAAAGCGGCGAGTGCTTCCCGCAGCAATTGCCGTTGGAGCTGCGATTGCCCTGGCAGGTTCTGTTGCTGATGCTGTTGCTGTTGCTGTTGCATCGGCTCCTGCCCTTGCAGCGGCTGCAAAAATATTTGTAGCATCTCGTTCCGTCCCTGCTGCATCAGAATTTGCGCTCGATCCTGCAACTGTTGCTGCTGCTGGAAAAACACTTGCGTATCTTGCTGGAACCACAGAGTCAGGTGGTGGGCGACGCAACTGCAGGCAGTGCCGTTCGACCCAGAACTGGGCTCCACAGGTCCGGAGCTCATGGGCTCCACCGGTGCGGAGCTCATGCGCTCCACCGGTGCGGAGCTCATGCGCTCCACCGGTCCGGAGCTCATGGGCTGCACAGGTCCGGAGCTCATGGGCTGCACAGGTCTGGAGCTCATGGGCTCCACCGGTCCGGAGCTCATGGGCTGCACAGGTCCGGAGCTCATGGGCTCCACCGGTCTGGAGATTGTCTCCGGAACGCTGCTCAGGAGAAAGGAGCGCGGATGCTGCCTCAGCAGCTGTTCCTGCATCGAGTTCGCCAAGGCGGTGACATTACGCGGTGGGGGATTGAACGGTGGCACCCTCTCCGATCGCCTACCTCGCCTACCACGCCGCGGCCTCAGGTAGCCCTGCATCTCGCTCCAGTAGTTGAAGACGCAGTAGTTGGTGAGCAGCACTGCCGGCGGGGGCTCCGCGATGAGGGGAATGCCTCCAGGACTCTGGCACTCGGTCAGCGCCAGGAGGCGTTTGTTGAGCTGATCCAGCTCCAGCATTTGCATGCCGTTCTCCTGAATGGCAGCGCGCAGCCTGCAATGGAAGTACACCTCGCTTAGCTGCTGGTCGAAGGCGACCCGCTGGCCGCTGACCATGCCCAGCAAGCGCTCCAATTCCACAACCAACAGCGGATCGGTGACTTCGTTGGCGCTCGCCTCGTTGCGATTGTCGAATCTACGCATCTGGAGGGCAATCATAGTGGGCCGATGCTGCAGCATCTCGCGCCTCACGTACAACTGCACCTGGGATAAGGCCTCGCAGATCTGTCGCAGGAGGCCCATCTCCCGGGCGGCCAACTCCTCCGCCCGCTCGGCCGTTCGTTGGATCCTGTGCATCTCCAAGCAGAGGAAATCCTGCAGCATATCCCTGTACGGCAGGTTGAGGCTGAAGAAGTGGTCTTTATGTTCTAGAGATAACGCGCAGGTGGGACACAGCAGGCGCTGACAGGTGTGGCACCAGGTGCTGTTGAGATAGTTGTGCGCCACGCACAGCTCGTTGTTGTTGCTCAGAAAATCGGTCGCCGCGATCTCGTTCAACCAGGTGTAGGTCGGGTCCTCGGATTCGTGGGGATAGTCGGTCACGGCCGGCAAGGTTTCACCTCCGCTCGACAAGTTCATCATGGCTCGGCCGAGGATTAGGGCCGGCACCTGGCGGATGAGGAAGAGCAGGGCCTCCGCATAGGGCACCTCCCGCGGGGTCGAGTTCGTGTGGTAGTGGCACGAGGGGCAAACGATCGTGTTGGCGACGTTGCACGGCACGTGGTTGGCCAGACACCTCTCACAGAAGTGGTGGCCGCAGTTCAGCTGCCTGGGCAGAACTCTGCTGCCCAGTTGGTAATGGCGGCGACAATGCACGCAGCTCAGCAGCGGAAGCAGCTCCTCGGGAGCCTCCATTTTCCTATTGTTTCTCTCTCTCTACTGGAAAATGAATATATTTTTACTAGAAATATGGGTTCTTCACAAATACTGTTAGAGGTTGCAGAAGAACTTGCAAGCAAATGGGTGTATAATTATGTTCAAACAGTTGCAACAAATTAAAGTTAGCCCGTTCCTATAGACCTGCCAAATGGGAGGCTAACGTAAGAGAATAACCTTCAAATAATATCCTTCATGTGAATGCACAGCCTGCAAAACAAAATACAGCAATGGCTCTGGTTGTTCCAGGAATTCTCTAATTAACATAACTTTTTGCATTCACGTTTCACGGCTGATAACTGCAAGCGAAGTGTTAATTGGATAAATTTCTCGGTAGCAACATGACTCCACCGAGTAACGAAACATGCTCAACAAAAACCCACGCATGTTAAACTTAATTATTAGTTTTTAATTGAATTCTTCTGACCGACAGTTGCATTCCACAAAATGTAATCAAATGAACTTGACCATGACATTAAATTCATTACTTAACAACAATGGGACAGTAAAATGTGGAGATTTAATGTCTGCATGCAGGACGTCGGCTCGTGTATGTATAATCTGCCTGTTGCACAGTAGGTTGCCCGAGGAATTAGGGCAAACTCTTCTCTTGGCAATTTAAAAGCCTTGCACCTAAACCCAAATAAAATCTTCATCAGCTTGAATTGTGATTGTTGCAATTGGTAGTTGTTAGTTGTCTGTTTAGTTTTAACTGGAGAAGCTTGAGGCATTCGCAACTGCGTCAGCGAAATCAGGCCAAGCATTTGGCTTAAAATCATAAAACTCAGACAGACAAGGGCAAATCGGCGAATCGATAAGCCATTTTTGGCCCGATTTCCTTCAGTTTGTGTGTCCCATTGTCGGGGCTTTTGCCTTTTACAACTGTGGCTCCACTGCCCTATGGCTGTTGAATATATTTGCATTGCGCGTTGGTGGCCCTTTTTCTAATTGGCTCCCCTCAATTAATGACTGCAAATGTGCTGACAATTTTCCAGTCAATAGCGGGGATTATAGTACAAAAATTAATCACTTGAATTTAATCATTTAATCAATACAATGAATCAATAAACCTTTTCAAATGGGAAACCATTTCGCCACCCTTTCATGTGGTTTGTATAGTTTGATCGAAATGCATTTAGTGAAGACTAGTAACGTTAAAATAAAAACCAATGGAAAACGACTAGGGGATTAATTTCTCATTTTCAAATATATGCATCCAGCAAGAGATTTATTTCAAAGTTTTATTCGATTTCGCAGAATAATGTACAAATTTGATAGTCCCTTTGGTTTTCGATATGCGAAACAGTGGGGGTTTTGATTTTCCTAGGAATTGACAAATATTTAGCATACTTTTGCGGGCAAGCAACCTTTTTTGATTGATGTGCGCCGGAATTGCCAAACTGCCAGCCTCATGCAAATTAACCTTCAGCTTTGTCAAACTACGATGATCAAAGCACAACATTGATAGATGCCAAATGGAATGTTTCGGATCAAGGGCAAATATACGGGCAAAATTCTGCATCCGCTGATGCAGTTGTCTATCCTAGCTACAAAATTTCAAAGGAAATTAAAAGGTTTCTCGAGGGTGAAGGAAAAATTCAAGAAAGTATGAAAACTTACGCCAAATATGATACATAAAACATTCTTATATTCTTTTAACCCATGGAAAAATATTTAAAAACTAAAGTTTTGTGGAAATTTAAAAGGTTTTCGAGGGACTTATCAAGTTTATATAGTTTTTCGAGTACGTTAAGTCACATCATTGAACTCTTACCGTTTGATTAGGTTTTTATTTTTTCAAAATTCACTCTCGTTACAAATATGTATCAATTGGGTCGAAGTTCCCAGAAACTCTGTAGTTTATTGTTTATTTGCACTTTGTTCTCAGTAGTTTACCATTAAAATGTCTCAAAAATATGTGTCTATATAAGTTTTGATTAGTTCTATTTCATCTCCTTTTTGGTGCACTTGCACGAGGTAAAAGCTTTGAATATGTTACTTTCACTTTTTGAACTGATTTTCTTTTTGCTGCTCGTGTTCGGGCCAACGCCAGTGGCAGGAGCTATCTGCTGCTTTTTCAGCTCCTGCTCGGACTTCTGCTCCTGTTGCTGCTCCTCTTGTTGCTGCTGCTGCTGCTGCTCCTGTTTCAGTTGCTGCTTTCGCAATTTGACTGTTGAGTTGTTGCTGAGCTGCCAGCTGCTGGCCAGGGCCCTCAAGGTGGCAGGCTTTGTGTGCTGTTGTTGGTAACTGGGCGCCGCGCTAGCCATCCCCGCCGAGTTCTCCGCCGAGAGTGTCGAGGAGGCGATCGCCGTCCAGAACATAATCACAAGCCAGTGCGTTTCGGTTACACATTGGAATCGTCTCCTCCCCGTCGTCGGGCATCTTAAGCGGCAACCAGAGACCAAAATAAAAAAACAATCACAACGCGATGGGACACAAAAAAAAGAAGGGAATCTGCAATTGAGTAAAGTAGTCGAAAATCCGTGGACTGCACCTGCAGCGTGGCCCGTTCACGATTCGTTAGCTAATGCAGCCTCATCCTGGCAGGAGGTGTCCTTTATAGGCGAGTGCGAAAGCTTTCGAAGCTCCTAGCAGGGCCTTTCACTCTCAGCGCCAGCTCCGATACAATTGCATTGTCATTCCCAAGCTTTTGCAAACTCCTTCCGTGGGAGGCTGCAGTTTGGTCTCCTTTGCTTGGTACTTAGTTTGCATGATTTGGTGCATTAGCAGGACACAATTTCTAATTTCTGCGAATCCAGGGAATCCGAAATGAAAAAACAAATTGAATTTCTTAAAATCCGCTTACTGCAATTCTATTGAAGTAATGAAGTACTTTTTGATAGAAAGAGTGTAGCTTAGTTTAATATTTCTTGCTTCGGGCAAGTACCAATCAAGTTTTAAGGACTGGGGCTGATTAGCAAGAGCTTTTACAACAAAAGTAGTTGTGCATTTAATTGCTTTTACCAAGTATTTATTGTCTACGAGAATCAACCTGTCTGACATTTGCAAATAGTTGCCGAACAAACTAACTTCAACTGCTGTCTCAACTGCTTTCCCAGGATTTGGGGATGCACAGTGTCATTAATTTGTTTTCAAACCCTTTCGGAAGTTTGCAATAAAAGAGCTTTAAAACATTTTTAGGGGACAGTACTCTGCATTCGCATCCTGTCCAGCTTTTATTGAGTTTGCCATTGTCCCGGTTTGACGTCCACCTTTTGCGTCAGATGCGTGATGTGGGCAGCTAATTAATGCATGCCAGTCAGCATCGAATGTATGATACTTGGTTTTCATTTGTCCTTGAAATGGATGTCCAGTTAATTGGGTTATCCGCGAATACGCATTTAATGGCTTGTAAACGTGCCTCCTATTCGACCAAGGACTTCTTTGGTTTCCAGTGAATTTTCAAATCAATATTTATGCGCAACCAGAGGCCATACTTTGGTTCAACTCTTGTGGAGCTGTACAAATTGAGGATGCCTTGCAACAAGTTTAATTTAATCGCCGAAGCAAGTTTAATTTTTCAACGTTCTGCTTGACCGGATGCTAAAGTTTTATTTTATTACACGAGTATGCTTGTCCTTTTACACTCCTGATAACCTGACAATATATATTTTCCGCATCCATGCACTGGCTAATTAACTTCTGTCGATAGAATGCTTCCTGACATTCGCTTCCACAATAGACACGCCCACTACTTGTCCGCCTTCCGGTTGGGCTTTTGCAAAGGGACAATTACATTGAGCGCGTCATCGGCAATTTCAACCGCAACATGTTAAATGAATTGTGAATATTGCTGAAGGAATATGCAGAGCAGAGCAGCTCAAGCGAGACCTGCCAAAGGTGATATTGTGTTCTTGGTGATGCAGCCAAAAATTCAGTAACCCTGGTATCCGTTTTTATCCTCGTTTATGCCTTGTAAGGTCAATGCCGAGCTAACAGGTGGCCAGATAAAAAGCCAAAAAGCTTTCTGCGAGAGAACGACGGCTTACTGCATGCAGATAGTGGGTTGAACGTGCCAAACACTGTTGCACGTCACCAGAATTTGGCCCAAAATTGAATGTAGGTCACTAGGCCAAGCGGCTACTGCTATTCATGCTCTATTTGGTTGTTACTTTTACAGGAAAAGGACCAGTATGGGAACGAGGTACAGCGGCTGGCACGGCCCCTGCCCGTGGAGTACCTGCTGGTGGATGTGCCCGCTTCGACACCCCTCCAGCCGCAGTACACCTTCACCGAGTACGACAAACGCCAGCCGTTCCCCATCGAGAACCGATATCTGGACGGCCACCTGCAGGACTTCAATGCGCTGAGCTGCTACCTCTCCGCCTGGGGCGAGGAGGAGTTCCTCGAGGCCGTCTCCGACTTCCACCTGCTGGTCTACCTCTATAAGATGGACATGCTGCCGCTGCGCCAGCACATGGGACCGCTCCTCGAGGCGGTGCGCACAAAGAACCCCAACCAGGCGGCCCACTTCAAGGGCGAGGATGTGTGGAAGCTGCTCGAGTCGCTCGTCCAGGCCAGTTCCGGGGGCAGTGGGTGAGTTTTCTTATTCATGTTGCTTCTTTTACAATAGAATATGTTCGTCCAAGAATATTTTTAACATACTAATTAAAGAGGAACAAAGAGTCCTATGCATTTCTCGCTGCCCAGAGAAGCAGTTTCTAATTGCTGGGTTGAGTAAACTCTAAAGAAATCCATATTTTTTTTAAATTGAGTCTTTATTCATATACTTTGTTCAATAAATTCAAATTATTCTGTATTTGCAGAGGGACTACAAGCTATCCCAGCGGTGGTGCGGCGTCCAATGCCGGGGCGGCAGGATCGGATGCCATGGACTTGGATGCAAACACCTGGACGTGCAACCACTGCACCTTTATCAACCGCGGCGAGCTGGCGTCCTGTGAAATTTGCTCACTACCCAGATAAGGACTTTCTCACCTATAAATTCCGCGTTGTGCAGCCGGAATCAAATATTCAAAATTCTGGCGTGAAACAAAACTAAAGATTCAATCATACTTACTTATAACAGCAGTTGGAAGACATGGAAGATATGGTGTGTCCCTCGCACCCACACCCCCACTAGCACACACAATACCCACTCAGAAACGCAGTCAGGATGTGTAGGGACATCACATACACGCAGAACTATGTAAACCTTGTGTAAGAATTTTATAAAATAAAACGAAAAAAAAAAACATAGATGGAGAAACTAATTTATTTTTAAATAAATTTCTATTGTTGAGCAGCTGCTTTGTGGTTTTTATTTTGCTATTGTATTTAAAATTATTATTTGAAGTAGATATATAAAACTATAATGCAAATAAATACTAGGTATCAGTGGTCGCCTGGTTTTTTTTTGGCATGGATTGTCTGTTGGCTGATGAAAGGTTTACCTGAATCTAACATTCTGGAATTAAAATGTTAAAAAATGTATTGATCCAAGCAACCCTTTTTCGAACCCCTGATGTGTCAAAAATGCCACTGGACTAAAATTTCAGTATTCAACAAAATTCTTTAGGAAACACATCTTACTCTTTAAATTAGGCTGTTTAAAAAAAAAAAATTTCAGTATTCAACAAAACTCTTTAGGAAACACATCTTACTCTTTAAATTTGGCTGTTTAGAAAAAAAGTTTCGAGGGCACAGAAATGGCGCTTCGTCTAGCGGCTCAAAGTATCCGAAAGAATCTTGCGCTCCTGTCAATGAGAAGGGTAAGACCGTCATATTTACAATGGTGTCGGTATTCCTGACGTTCGTTCTGTGTAGGTGCCAGCGAGAATTACTTTTCCAACGGTCCGAACTTATTTTACAAGGAGTAAGTAGAGGATAAAGCATGTTTTGTGGACATCGGCGATCTGAGAGTGTAATTTTCGTTCCCCAGAGAACCTGACCCCTTTCCACGATAGGCCATCGATAATATTCTCAAAGGATGCCGTGATGCATCATTGGGGGGTAAGTGTTGTTACCTAGGGCCCGGCCCACTTACCATTTACATCAATTACCACTCGATACAGAAGACCGGGAAAAGGACTGGGAAAAGTGGTCGATATTTTTGACATGTGGCTAGGGTATTGTCATTGATTTAATTTTCTAAGCTTACGTAACGTGCCGCTAATAGACGTTCAGAGCAGTTCTAAATAGGTTTATGTTATGGTCTAGGAATAAGTTCAAGATAAATTTACTGAGTGCTAAAATAAAATTCTTGTTATTGTTTCGAAATGAAAAGCAAAGATTACCAGACTAGCTACGCGCATAGATACAAAATCAAAATATTTGCAGTGTGTGAAAGAAAACTGGTTGAAACTACAGAGCGAAATATTTTATGCGAAACATTTATTGTGGTATATATATAAGTTATCTATATATATATATATATGTATATATAATTATTTATATTATTACGCTGCAACATTTAAGATGAGTTTTGGTATTGTGTGTCGTGTGTCTTCAAACAGCAAATTTATACGCAAAGTTAAGTTTACATAATACCAACGGATGTCTGCTTATGTGAATGAGTGTGTTATGTACTACGCTCTAATCCAATCTTTACGTTGTCTATGAATACGTTGTATAATATTTTGTAATAATTATAAGTATTTATACTGCATAAGAAGCTAAGGGTCAACCAACTTTGGAAACGGCTTTGAACGAATTTCGAGATTCTCTGGAATCCCAAATCTAATTATATTTGAATTTTATAATAGAATTTCGCTTGCACAAACACTGGCAACATAACATCTAAATATTTTGGGGTTCAAGTCGTTTACGATTATTATTTCTTAACTCCACCAACTGCACATAGAAGGCGGGGCACATATCATTAAATTGGTTCATCTTTCAACTCTGCACTTAGGGCCTAATGTTAGCTTTTGCATATCCACCATCAAATACAAATATATAATTTATATATTTATATTCATATGTATCTATTACTTGAGATTGCCTCAACTATAACACATCATTATCAAAGTTATATATGTTATATATTGCTTTTAAGTTCTCGCTCGCTTGCGAGTTATGACCTCAGATTCGTGTTTTATACTTTCGCGTTCACACAAAAAAGGGTATTGTCACATAATTATTTATTTTTACATAAATTGAGTGTTCTGTGCTCGTTGCCCACTGAGGTTTAGTTCAGTTGAGTCCTTTTCCAGATGCATGCATTGCATTGTCTAGTTCTAAGGTAATGAAATAATTTAGGCCTTTACGTGTATGTACAAATTATATTGACTTAAATGAGTTTACTTTAGGTTTGTTTTAAAAACATATGGTAAAAAGAAAGACAAATAATATTCCTAGTCGAACAAGCCGACTTGGCGTTTAGGTTTAGCTGACAAACGGACTTTATAAATCGGGAAAGCATATTGAAAATGGATGCATTTACGTTTTGGTAAAAAATCATGAGACGAACGTATGATTCAAAAACCCAAAAAGACTACGTATATTATACAATGTATGTTTTGTTGACAATGTCGGAATAGAGAATCAAAATGAGGCAATTAGTTAATATTACTTTTACGATTACTGTTACGATTACGGTTATGTGGTACCAAGTTCCAAACGGAGAGTACGTTATACGAGTACGAGTACATTTTACAAATTCTAATATGACGGTGGTTTCTAATTCAACTATCAACTAATTGAGTACCATACGATTATATATGTTTATATATAATGTAAATATATTTAGATCTAGGCTTATCTTACACATTAACAGTACAATATGTTATATAGACACTTCAACTTTTTGTGCATTATACAGGAAAAAATAATTTCGTGCATTCTACTCGTAATTACAAGGAATTCTTCCACACATTCGATTTCTCGTTTCGTTAACATTTCAAATCAAATACAGGGGATTTATCTTCAAAATTTCTTTCACATTTCATTTATTCGTTTCAATTCAAATTCAATTCAAAAAGGGATTATGCCAAGAAGTTCTTTCAAGAGGAATATGACACAAAGGTTTCACATATTTTTTCGTCAGCAATTCGTTTAATTTTTTCTCCGTTTGAGTTTTGGGTTTGGGTTTCGTAAGCTAAAAGAGTAAATACCGTTTACATGTCCATTGCAATATATCGCAAGAATTATATATATCGTCTTTCAGTATACAAGTATATATATATATGAGTGTCTAAACATCGCTACACGTATAGAGCGAGAAATAAAGCGACAGCAGTTACATACATATTACAGTTACAAGATACAGAGCGTTGTATATAATATATATATCTGTTTCTCGTTACAGGCTAAACAAATAATAACTATCTTGTAAACAAGAGTATATATGTCGGTAACATATTATACTTTCTGATCTATGGTTACATTTCTCATTCCGAGCCAAAATCAATTCAAACGGGGGTTTCATACTGGATTGCTTATGGCCTAAAAGTTTACATATAGGTTTATATATACTATATAATGTATATGTGAAAACTTATGGCTAGCCTTCAAATGGTTTCCAAATTGTTTAATATAATGCACTTTCTTATCGTTTATATAGTTTGGTTTTATATTCATCATCCTTGGAGAAACAAATTTACAACAGTTAGTGGAAAGAGCTTTGCCTGCTCTTTGAATACCTTTTGAATTTATTTATTAAGAGCTTAATCGGGGAAAAACTAAATGGAAGTTCGATACTTGATATAACATTTCGACTCTGAGAGGGGGTCGTCTTCGATTTAAAATTCCTCGTTGCTAACATTGTACTGATTAATTACGTCTAACAATTTTTGCCAAAAGCTGAGCTCTTCTCCACTTTGAAATTGTCCCGAAGCCATCAGGGTGCTGGTTAAAAACAAACAAAACTCTCCAAATAACTGAAATTTGCTTCATAAATTTTGCATTCACATTTCCTTTGTCGCTATTTTGGTGTAAGAACTTTTGCCATCTCAATTAGTTGCTGGAAGACGAGTCTAAGTTAGGTTTTCGTTTTTAGGAAAGTCTTAGCAAGGCTTTCTGCTATAATTTCTTTGCAATTTACTCACCTTCGTTTTACATGTTACTTGTATTTTTTTTTTATCATTTTGACTTGGTTTTTGTTTTTTTTTACCCTTAATCGAAAAAATTTCGGTTGCATGAATGCATAAAAATTGAACTTGGTGTTGAATTCGTTCGTTTCAATTCGCTTTTCATTCTCAAATACGTTAGAGCTCAATATAATTGATATGTTACGAGCCGGTAAACGTAATCTTATCCTTCTTTTTATTTAAGAAAACATATTACCATTTAAATATATATAATTTTTTTCTTTTGTAGTATATTTGAAGTTGTTTTTGCTTAACACTTAATTTAGGTTTGAGTATGACTTTCTGTTGTCTTTGATTTTTGCATTTTTTAAGCATCTCAATAAGCCAAGATAGCCATTTCTTTCGTAATATATATTATGCGTTTACATATAAATTTAGCAATTGATAAATATATAGCATAGCTTGTTTTTCGTCAAAGTATTTCTCGGATACTTGTTTGCATTGCTTCAAAATGTTTTAACACGTTCACTTAGGTATAAGCTTAATAACTAAGTTTAAATATCGTAAATTAAAGGTTTCTTCGAGCATTTATAATGTGAATTATATGTGTTTTGGTTTTATATTTTCTCGGGTTAGCCCAAGAAAATAATTGCTTTTCGATTTTATTGTGTACGTTTGCTTCCTTGGTATTTATTCTTCCTTTATTCAATTTTTTACTTACCATTTGTAATGCTTTTGCAGCTTGCAGAATTCTTTCGTGCCATGGCACATAAATTGACTAGCATGTTGAGAGCGGTTGTGTTAGGGTTTGTGTTCATCGGTTTGTTTGATAACTAAAATATATATATTAACAACGCCAAATAATAAACAAGAAGCCAAAAAATGCCGGGGAAAAATAAAATGTTCTAACTAAACTATGGTTCTTTTCGGTTTAAGTTTGGTTTCTAGGCTCTAATAACCTGATTTGTGAATTTTGCTAAAAACTTGGTCCTCATTAGTCACTCAAATCAACACTACACTATTAGATGCACCTCTATTCCTGATCACACATCTAAAAACCAATCGAAATCCAAAATGAAAACTCGTTCTGTGGATCTCGTTTGGTTTGTATTGTAATTGGTAAAAATATTCCCTGGAGCAAACCTCCTCATTCGAGTTAACATTTTCGATTAATCAGTTTAATTTTTATTAGGTATAACTCGAAAACTCTGGGTTGACACCATTAAAGTGATATGCGTTGTTTTTAGCCTTCACAACAACAGTTAATGAAATGTTTTCCTTTTTTATTTTACTTTTTGCTCGTGTATACCAAAAATTCTACTCATAGTATGCAATTTGACACATTTCGAGAGACGCCTCAATATATATAATCGATATATACATATATAATTTTTTGGTTTTGGTTTTACTAATTGAATATATCACGGTCTTGCTAAATATCATCGTATGTATATATATGTATCTGTATATATGCACGCATGTAAATATCTATAAAGTTTTCGCCACTTGAGTTACTCGAAGAACACTCCAACGCTATCTAACGAATTACTTGCAAGTATATTCAAATCGCTACAACTTTCAATCCAATTCGATAACTTCCATGATTTTCAAGACTAAGTAGTATAGGTATAAGTACTTTTTCTTTTCAGTTTGTTAGGTAATTTGGTTTACGAATACTGACACTTGAATGCTGAAACACAGTTGATCTTATTGTCATATGATGTATGTTATGTGTATGTAAGAATAGATGTATATATGTATGATTAGACGATGTAGGTATTGATGTATTCGATGCTAATGCCTTTTCGGGGATCTCGATTATGATCTGAAGTTGTTTCTGTATGATCTAGACTCTAAAGGATTGCTGTTTGTATATAGATAGATAGTGTAAAGGGTTTGACTCAATTGACTACTATACATGTTTCGTCATGCGTTTAATTGTTTCCATAAATATGTATATCTATATAGGAATATAAGTCTATTTGTATCTAAATATATGTCAATAAGTTGATAGTATGCCTACGAGTAAAAACGAAATGAAAACAACTTCCAATTCGCAGTGTATATTGTTGTATATTACAGCAAGTTCATTTTGTTATTGTTGGCCCGATGAGTAATGGAATAAAAATCAACTATTACTTTTTGCACGGAATATACGATATTAGAAATTCTTCGAAACGCTACAAGACACAAAATCAAAGTGGGTTTTCTTGGTTGGTCGGGAACTGGCTGATAAGCGTGTTTTTTTCCAACTTATCCCAGAAGTTTTTCCGATTTTCGTTATTAGCCAGTCCTTCTTGCTGAGCAATTCAATTTTTGATGGCAATCAAAAAATATATATATGTATATGGATTATATTTATAAAGAGAGCGCTGTATTTATATAATCAATCTGGTTATTGTACATCAAAATTAGCAAGCTACTACTTTGGGTATATTTCTTTGGTACTAGAATCGACAAACAAAACATTTCATGGAACATGGGGAAGGCAAGTACATTGCTTGTTCCCTTTTGAATATATTCGAAAGCATACGCAAATGTACGAGTAAAAACTAAAAGAGTACGAGTATTTCCAAGGTATAACTACACTATGAGAGCATTTTTTGACTTCTTGCGTTATCAGCTAAATAAAATAAATGGAAAATGCAATAATTAAATGTAAAAAATTTTATTTGGTTTCTTTCATCAAATATAAATACGTATGTGGAGAACAAAGTTTGTTTTGTGTAGAAAAAAATAAGGAATTATTTGTATTATCTTGGGTTGGCAGGGAAGTATAAATCTTAGGCTAAAGCAGTTGTTCTGAGATCAAGATCTGCTAAAGGAGTTGTCAAAAAAATTATAAATATTAATATTGATAAGTAAATGGCACCATAACATCGTGTGTGGAATGTGGTTATAGTCTTAAGCGTAAACAATAAATAAATAAATTAGTTTCTGCGTATGGGGATGGTGGAGCGAGTCTCGAATTCGGCCCAGCAAATGTTTGAAATGAATCTTGGTTAATAATCGATTATCTTTGGTTTACGAAACAAACAAAACACGATAAAACATCATACTCACCCCTCCAGGCACGAAACTACAAGAATTACAACCAAATTCTCCGCATGATGGTTAAATTTTTGCGTGGTTTGTTTTTTTGCAAATGCATCGAAATGTAATAACATCTACACATGTGAAGGGGTCAAAAATTAGGGGAAAAACAGAAGACAGGTCACAGCACAACACAACAGATACAATAATAGTGTGGTTTACGAGATACAAAATAATACAGTAGGAAAAAAATAGGTGGTCAAAAATTATGTACAAAAAATAATTCGGTAAGAAAACACGAAACGTTTTGCTCGGTTTATTAGCAAAGTTGGTTTTTTTTCGTTGGTTTTTATTTAACATACAAGTTACTTCAAATGTTTCAATGTTTTTCCATATATTTGTATAGCTGTAGGTGTAATGTATACAAACTAGATATTTACATACGCAAAATATTACTTTTCAAATCATATCTAATAACTAAAATTAGACTTGAACATGCAAGCGATTCAAATGAAATCAAAACATAACTATATCCACGAGCTATTGCCCTGGATTTCTTATCGCAATATTTGTTGGTTTTTTTCCATTTTTGTTCCATTGATGAAGTATTTTTCGAATGCAAAATCAAATGCAAATGCTACAAATAAAGGTAATTACAAAATAATATTATAAACTAAGGTTGTGCCATTTTAAAACAATAAACTACAGTAGAGTAACGTTACCTGGTTTATGAGTGGCTTGTGGGATGGTTAAGAAATGAAATATAGGTCGATAAATCGATAAGAGGGGTAGAAACTTCGAGTGATTAGTATTGATCCAGAGACCCGTCGATCGAGACAAATCCCTAGGATCCATTAAATAAGATCCATTGAAATCATAATATTCAAATGCAAAATTAAAAACAAATATTACTGGCTACAAGATGATTGAGATTGAGTGGTAGAGTACACTAGAAGCTAATTCTAAAACTAATTCAAAACCAAATGGGCAAACACACACAAAACACAAACATAATATGAGGTGTTCGTTGTTTTTTCGTTTTTTTGTAGTGTTTTACATATATAGTATATTTTTAAGTACAGAAAACAGAGAGGGAGAGTAGAAAGATAGTGATAGTTTATAAGGAAATAAAAGGATGTGATGTGTGTGATGTTTGTGTTTTGTTAAATTGTTGGTAAATGGGTTTCTTGTTCGCTGTTGTTGTAACCTAAGCTGGGGTGAATTAAATTCGAACTCAACTAAACCGCTAAATTGTAGTTTCGATTAGTTTTCATCGGTTAGCTTTTCGTAAATAATGTTTAATCAATTCTTTGTATTGAGCAAAATGTTGCAGTTTCTTTTCATTGAGTAATACTGCGTTGTTTGTTTGTTGTTGTAACTCATTTCAACTGGTTTTTTGGGCTCTACAAATTATTCACTTTCTTCCTTGCTTTGCTCTTTGATTTCATTAAAATGAATTTATATCGATAGTTTTATCATTGTATTTTTCTTTGTTCATATTATAATTTATGGTTTATGCACTAAAAATAATAGATTAACGGCTACATTTAAACGCAATCACAATCGGTGGTTTTTAATGTTTTCCTTTTGCTTCTCTATCGCTTCGTAATTTTCACTTTTTGGTTTGAATTTTGTTTCTCCTCTTCGCTTTACTTTTTCCTCTTGTTTATATATTATTTATTCTCTTATTTATTCTTTTGCTGTTTGCTTATATTGCTTATGATTTGTTTTTTGTTTATTTATATGTACGTGTTATTTTTTTCAGTTTTTGTTTTTCTTGAACTCGCCCCGAGAGCGCCTTAAATATAATACTTAATTTGCTTTCCGTGTGCCGGACTAGTAACTAACTCGAAACTGAAAGGAAAACCAACTTCGCATGAGTGGGTGTTGTGTGTTGAGTGTTAAATGGGGAGCATTTTGCTTTCATGATTATCCTACGGCTAGGGGGTGTTGTTGTGTGGGATGCTGGGGTGTTGTGTTTCATTCAAGTTACCAAAGAGTACCCCTCGGCTTAGACGTACATGCCCATGCCGTACATGGTGCTCCAGTCGACGCCCTGGAAACTGGACATGTCCACATTGGCCAGCGCGTAGTTGGAGTAGGCGGCCGCAGGATTGGCAGCAGCGGCAGCGGCTGCGGCGGCGGCATTCAGCGGATTCCCGGCCAGAATTCCCGCCTGCTGGGCGGCGGCGGCGGCCAGGCTGTGTGCTCCGGCAGCTCCCGCAGCTCCGTTGGCAGCATTTGCCGCCAAGGCAGCGGCCGCTGCTGCCGAGTGGGCCTGCGTGGCGGGATTCGTGGCGCCCACGGCCGAGTGGTGGCTCTGCTGCTGCTGGTGCTGCTGGGCGGTGGCCACCGCGTGGGTCTGTTGGTGGTGGTGCTGCTGCTGGGCAGCGGCGGCCACGCTCTGCGCCTGATGGGCCTGCATCAGGGCGGCGTTGGCAGTGGCGGCGCTGGCGGGGATCGAGTAGGGAGCATACCTAGGCATACGCACAAAATTAGTAATGGATTCGATAAATCTCCTGCGGTGTCTACTCACCTGACGCTGTGCAGGGCTGTCTGCGGATATGTGGTCAGCAGCTTGCCAAAGCCCGTCTGATTGGCGGCCATTGTGGCCGCTGCGGCTGCGTTTTGTACTTGAAACGGATTCTGTGATATGAGGGCCGCCTGCTGGGCGGCGGCGGCTGCTGCCGGCGATTGGAGCAGCTGTGTGGGGGTCTGCAGCATGGCCAGGGGATTCATGGCGGCCACGCCGGCACCGCGAGCGCCTATCAGTTGGCCCGGGGCGGTGGGCAGCTGGACGCCGAGGGTGCCGAGCATGATGCGCTTCTGGAGGAGCTGGGCGGCCGGGGTGACGGCCTCCTTGGGCTGGGCCTTTTTGCACTCGACCTTCTTGTTCTTGATAGTGTGGAAGTGAATCTCGCAGACGCGATCGACCACGTCCTCGTTCTCGAAGGTGACAAAGCCGAAGCCGCGATGGCGCTTCGTCTGCTGGTCCATCAGCATCACGGTCTCCTCGACGGGGCCGAACTGGCTGAAGTAGGCCTTAACCTCCTCGGCGGAGGTGTCCTGCGAGACGCCGCCGACGAAGATCTTCTTGGTCTTGTTGGCCTGGCGGGGTCGGTTCTTTGGGGTGGCGTGCTTGGGATCGATCTTCTTGCCGTCGAGTGTGTGGATGGGCACCTTGAGCACCTTCTCCACGGTGCACGGTTCTTGGAATGTGATGAAGCCGAAGCCGCGACTGCGCTGTAGGTGTTAGGTTTCGTTTATGGGGATGAGACAGACAAAAGAACACAAAACACGTTAGTAATGCCAATATAATGTAAATACTCTGGTGTACGGGAGATCTTTGGTTAGAGGTGTCTAGGTCTAAGTTGCAAATGTTGAATTATATATAAACTAGGATTAATAATCGTAAAATGTCCTACGAAACGTTAGCAAAAGTCCAACAAAGTAAGAACCAATTCGACCGGAACTCGATCATCCACAAGTATATAAAAAGTATATATAGATTTATTATATATATGTATATATATTATGTATATTTAAACACAGATACGGTATACAATTTATATGCGTGTATGTAGATGGCAATTTAATTGAATTAAATTGAGCGCGTGGCCTTTTTTACGCTGTTTGCTCGCAAATGTTTTCCATTTCTTTGATTTTCAAGTGAAGTCCAACACAAACAATTCCAACTCAAATTCAAATTCAAATCCAAAGAACACAAAATGTTTCAACTAAAAAACTAAAATTCATCTAAGGATACGGTTTGCTTTTTTAACAGAATACCAATGTTTATACGTTCGGTCGTTATATATTGTCATTTGCTAAACTGGAACATACTCGTACATATATTATAGAAAACATTACGAAATATATGCATTCAACGTATCCTTCAATACTGGTGGTGTTTTTTAGGAGCACCCCTTTAGGTCCCATATATATTCGTACAGGAGGCAGAGATATATTAGATATTATGTACACGAAAACTGGAGTTATGTATACCAACAACTTGCGTTCATCTTGGCTGGGAATGAACTCAACTGAAGTATACAAATGTATGCGGAAATTACATATGTTTTGTGAGATAGAAAGGTTTTAATTTAGATAAAAATTACAAACAGTGCGTTTCAGTGGCTGTATTCCAATATTAGGAGAAATTATTTAGGATTATAATTTAGTAGGTATCCCTTACCGAAACGCACTGTGGTTAGAGTTAAGTAGAAAAAGTGAATATATGCTCTAGAAAATGGTCTAATAATGATCTATGCTTGCTTTCAGGTTTACGTAAAATTAAAACCTCTTTTGCCTTACAATCGGTTTGCTTTTGGATTAGATTCTCTTAATTATTACTTAAAAGTTTTTTACAACGAATGAGTTTCGAATGCTTGATAATATTATTGTTGCTTAAACCTAGAATTATGTTACAGTAATGTGGGGTACACAGTTCTTGCTTAAGCCTAGGGCATAAATACTCGTACAATTTACATTAAATAACTCCGAGGAAAAGTATATGGATTTTAAAACTAAGCGACTACCTACCTAAAGGCAACGATACGTTTCTATTAGTTTAATGTAACCCTCATTTGGTTTCCGATCAAATAAAAGTATTATTGGCTGGGATTGTTGGGGCGGGAATCGAAAGCTATCCTTGGATCCGTGAACCGAAAATAACAAAGCAACACAACTAAAACCAATTTTCTCGACGAATATTCAAACTACACAACTTAAAATTAATGGCTTATATAGATTGCACCTAGGGAATTGGTTAATTGGTATGATTCGATATGCCAAAGTAAAATTATAAAGCAGTAACTAAACACACAAACAAAAAGGTAGCAGCGTGTGGTTATATTAAAGTCTAACATTTACGGGAGGCTTTGTAGTATATATGGTAATAAATAAGTATAAGTATGTTTGGGATATACTCGTATGTAATGTGTATTCGTAAATAATGCTAACGCTAAGGTTCTTATTTATGTTATACAATCAATTCAACAGTTGCCAGGACGATTCTGGACTCTCGTCTTACACTAAAGTGGGGGAGGTGTGTTGTGGGTTTCGGATAGAAAGTAAAGTATTATTGGAATCGAACACGCCTCTTGACTGGAGTTTGAATTGATTTCTATGCAGGCTGTTCAAAAAGTATGGAGTAGATTTATTCGTTAGTTTTTTTTGCTTTTGAGGCTTGTAGTTGATTGGTGGGCTTTTCTTTGTAATACGGTTTTTTTTTGCGGGGTGAGAAACGCTAAGTTTAACCAAGTACACAATACGAAGTACGAGTACGATTAGGAGTACAATAACGAGTACATTCAATTAGAGATACGAGTACAATTATGCAGTTTAATATTTAATATTGCTCAGAATTATACGAAATACAAGAGTTACGATGCGCCAGTTTTAGGTATGCTAAACGTTCGCTTTTATACAGTATTTAAGTTGTAAGTACTTGGCGATTTTTGCTTGGTTTTTGGTTTTTGATTTGGTGAAAAGTACCTAAGCCGTCGTCACTCGTCGCTCGTCGCTTCTCGTTCGATGATCACCTCATCCTGCCCGGCCTGCGGTTGACATCGTGGCTTTGGTTACCTGCCTTCAGGTATTCGAGGGACTTCTTCGGACTTGTCCTTGACACGAGGCTCTCCTCACTTTTCGGTCGTGTGATGGGTTTTCGTTTTTATATTTATAAAATTATGTTTGGTTTAGTAGTAGATCATACATTCAGTTCAGTCTCTACGCATATTGCTAGCTATAATATTGATTGATCTTGTTGTGTACTTATAGACTACACTACGTTCCCCCAGGATCGTGATCGTTGTCTTTCCGAACGATCCGCAGACCCAAAGACAGTTGGCAAACCAGTTTTTCTCCCGTTTCTGTTATTTCTCAGTTCCTTTGTTTGCTTCTTGTTTTTCGAACGCTTCTTCTCGTATTATATTATTTTTTGTGTACTTTTAAAGGGGGAAAAACAAAAGGTGTTGTGTTGTGTGCTCGGGGGTATCTGTGCGATGGTGTGTGTGTGTGTGTGTGTGTGTATCTCTTGGGTTTCACTTGGAGGACAACCCCGTTACTCGATCGTCAAACAATTCGCAGAGCACATAACTGCCCTATCATCCAGTATTCGTGGCCGTAATTGCGCAATTGGCTCGGCCGGCTTCGAACTTGGAAACAACCCCAGGCCACCGGGCCAGGCACACAAATAAATTGTCCTGTGCTGAATGCTGAACGAACCCTCCCAAATGGTGAAGCCGCCGGAACAGCTGCGCAGGAGCCAAAGACCAGGACGAAACGAAACGAAGCAGCTGCCGCCGCCGCTGTTTTATTGCCCAGCGCGCGCGCTCTTTTTTCCACTCCATTGGGGAGCCCCACCAGGTAGTAGGTATTCGAAGTGCACACACAGGAAAAGACTGTGCGCTGTACTCGCCGCCAAATGCCAGTGCAACGGACAGATGGACTTACGGACATGGGGATGGGGCTTCGCTTATCGCCTGGACAAATTGCCGCATGCATTAAGCGTTTCAAAAACTCCATTTCCGTTCCGCAAATGTCCAAAAGAATTTGTCAGTATTCGACACAAATAATAAGGAATATAGGGAAAACAAAAGCATTTCCAGGAAAACAAAAAGCAACTAGCTCATTTCAAATGAGTTGGAAATTCGGAATTCCTGTTAATTGAAACCTACAAACTGACGGGTGAAAAGAAATTTGAGGAATTATCCAAAGTTAGAAGCCAGGGGATTTAAATGGAAGAAGCCTGACTTAGTTATAGGATTCCTAAACTGTCTAGGGGATAGACAGTGCGCACCTTGAGGAGAAACTATTAAAGAATATTTGCTGTTGGTAATGCATGAGTTGTGATGGGAACTTAATCGTTTATTTAGTCTCATATTGGTTTATTATCCAATCGAAGCCAGCAGGAAATCGATACACCCTGCATGGTGGTTTTCGGGACAAGGAAATTGGGTTGGTAGCCGAAACACTTTCGAGTGGATTAAGTTCCCGGATGAGCTGATCTGCATATAAGTAGAACCTGATTACATTTAATGCGAGTTCGGTGCTCTTTGGCAGCTCCTTTATCGGTCCTTTGTTTTTGGCACGTAGCCGGGAAAACGAACTGTAATTCTAGACCCGAAGAAGAAGGAACGGGGCAGGAGGGAGGAAGGATGAATGCTCGTAGAAAGAGCGAAACCGGCGAGGGCCTGCACTTTTGCAGCTGTGCAAAAGGTGAAATCACAATGCGGCCTCGCCCTCGGTCCCGAAATTTCACAAATCGTCAAACGTGGTAGCTGTAAACCCGAGAATCTCGTGTGGATGGATTATGAGAAGGTACACAAAACGGAAGAACAGACGGAAAAATGGACAGAATCGACCCGAACCGACCAGAGTCGGTGTATGCCAAGTACACAATATAGAGTAGAGTAGAGCATATGCATATGGATTCGATAGGTGTATAGGGATGTCTGCTGCTTACCTGGGTGACGGGGTCCTTCATGATGAGCACATCGGTGACGGTGCCGAACATGTTGAAGTACTCCTTCAGCTTGTCGGACGATGTCTGCCAGCTGAGGCCGCCGACGAAGAGCTTGCCGGGCGCGGGGTCGGAGCCACTGCCTCCGCTCAGGCTGGGCGTGGAGCGTCCCGAGGAGCCGCTCTTGTTGCTGCCCTGACCGCCCGGCTGGCCGACTCCTCCGTTCTGGGCGGAGGCGTTGACGTTCTCCTTGAGCAGGGCCAGGGCCGCCTGCTGGGCCTGCTGGTGCTCCTGCTTGATGACCGCCTCCTGTCCGCCCGCGGATGCCGTCGATCCGGGATTCTGTGCTGTCTGTTGGGCCGCCTGCGACTGCTGCTGCTGCTGCTGCTGCTGCTGCTGGGCGGCGCTCTTGAGGACGGCCGCGGTGGTGAGGCTCCCGCCGATGGCGGCCACTCCGCCGTTGTTGGCTATCGAGGCCACCAGGGCCTGGTGCAGGTCCCGGTTGTGGTGCGGATCGATGAGGCCCGCGGCCGCAGCAGCGGCGGCTGCTGCTGCGTTCTCCATGGGATTGCTGCTGCGGGCATAGAAGAAATTATCGGCCGTCAGAGAGGCGAGGTGATCCTCCGGGGCAGGGGCTGGGGCGGTGGCCACCGGAGGCGGCGGCGGCTGGTGGTGCAACATTGTGGCGCCCTCCGTCAGCGCGTGCATTTCCGGTTTGATCTGAATCTTGAGGTCGTGGCTGCCAAAGCTCCGCAGCGGCTCAACCAAGTGCATTCGGTTTAACGGAAAAATTGAAAAATGATTGGGGATACCAAGGCAAATGTTTCCTGGGCCGCCTTTATTCTTTATTCTATGCTGTTGCCAATGGCAATGGCTCTGCTTGTTGGCCTGGCCTAACGAGACCCTGAATTTATGCTGAGGGCCAAAAATAAACACCGCAAAATGTTCTAGCAACACGAAAGCGAAATCGCGCGGACACTCGAACCGATTCCTGAAAGTTGCGACTGCGCAGAACGAGGGTTGAACGGTGTCTGAAGGTGGTTCGATTCGGAAGCGGGGAGGACGAGCGAACAGCGACCAGAGACAGCTGTCAGGGGCGAGGGTTGCCAGGTAGTCGCAATCGCGGCCAGGGGCGGCACGAAAAGGGGATCTTAAGGATCCTAGGATGGCACGGATCTCAGTGGCTAACACTTCCGTGGCATAAGTGATTTCAAGAAGCCTTTTATAGTCTGGTGACTTGCCATGTCGAGTGTTTGCCACTTGACAATTAAGAGCCACTCAATTTCGAATGATTTACAATGGGTAATAAAACGGAACCCCTGCTAATGTGCATAAAAATTTATTTAAAAATACAATTAGAACCAAATAGAATCCCCCATTTCTACATATGTACGTATATTTAGCCAAAATTTTAATGGTACTTTAAAATTGTATAACCTTGCGACTATCGCTCACTTTTATATCCTGACATTTCACGATTTCCCAATTAATTACAATTACAAATTACGGATTCCATCATACAGGCACTACCCATCATATTTATTTCGCTTGTATCTTTGATGGCAGAGATATGTGCGTGGATTTATATTGCTTTTAGCAGGCATGATGTCGCATTTACGAATAACGCCGCCCACTGCGACGCTCTTGAAACCCGTCAGGGACCTTTCTACCAGCCGCCCAAGCTCAAGAAGGTAAGTTGGGATAATTCTCTTCCAAGGCCTCCATCTTACCATATTCGCAATAGATCCGCAAGTTCCACCAGACCCACAATATGCCAAAAGGTCTACTCGAAGCCTATCAAGGAGATGTAAACGGACCTGCTTGTAAGTTATATTTTTCAAACAAACGTACATTTTGTTTAATAACACTATCGAAAATACACCTTTGTAGATAAAGAGTAGATTAGGCCAGTCTATTCGCCTTTCGTTGGAAACTGTCCCCCAAATCTGGAAGGAATCTGTCATTTCTCGTGGGAAACTGCAGACATATCTCGAAGTTTCCTGTAGCCATTGGCGGTTAAGAATAAGGGGAGAACAATGGCAATTTCACCAGAAAGAAGTTGGAGCAACATGTGGGCCTAACAGGATTAAGCGCTTTTATTTCGTTGTTAAAAAATCCTTCAGAGAAGTCGGCGATATCGTTTCTTTCTTTCCAATATGCATCGTCTGATCGTAAGCATTCGATGTCATTTTCGGAAACCATAAGAAGCCATAAAAATTACATGTTTAATGATCGAAAATTAAATTAAATTAATCAGTATGCAAAGGCTTTTTAATACTAGTAGATATTGTTTTATTCCCTCTAAAGAAATGTTGCTAAAATACATATATTAGGAATATTTCACTGGCAATTGGAACACGATTGCGTAAAAATTTGATAATATTCAAAAACATTATCCTGAGACCAAACTGATAAATTTATTTGCATTTTATTTCCCTTTCAAAGGATTATCTGGAAAATTCAAAATAAAAAGTAACCATCGCAACTTTTTACTTTAAAATTTCCGCAATAAAAACATGAAGTGGCAGCACCGAAGTCCGGCAACGCTAATGTTCTTATTTCTTAGGACAATGTCAAATGTAGGCCAGTTTTATTTTACATTTCATTTGAATGTAAAAACCCATGTTGCCACATCGATAAAATGTCCGTTACAATTCAAAACTGAAAAGGATTAAGATTGGGTAAAGCCTTTGATGTTTCCGAAATAGCCCCTGCATTTTGTTGAATTCTAGCAATATCAAAGTTCTCCCTTCTGCATTGGCTAATTTAAAATAATTCTTGCTAACAAAGGAAATGCCCTAATTTGTTCAAAAACCATTCCTCTCGCACAAAAACCCCTCCAGGAAGAAAAAATAATTTAGTTGGGAATAAAATATGGCTTGCAGCTCCTCGACGACTGGCAGTTGTAACCAAGTAAGACAAAATAAATAACTTACTTAGATATGAATATGTTTTGTAAATGCCGCTGGCAAATTGCTGTACCTTTTGTGCGGACCCCCTCCGAGTGTCCTGTGAGTGTCCTTCCCGGCTCGAATCTCATTTCCAGGGCGCGTGCGCTCTGCCCGAGCCCGAAAAAGGGGGGAAAGTCAGGCCAAAAAAAAAAACCAACAGGAAAACAACAGAAATATCCCTCGAAAAAAGAATTCGTGGCTGCTAGGGACAATTTTCAGTCTTCAATTGAGACCAGGTTCTTTTTCATATTTCTCCTCCCTGCGTGGGCTGGTGCGCAAGAGTGTGCCAAATTGAAGGCATGTGTTTTGGGGGGGAGGACAACAAATCGTGGCTGAGTTAAGTGCGTTATTGATTTTTGGTCCAGGAAATGGGAAATAATGCCAAAGGATATGAAATTTATTAGAATAGATTGCAAAATAATTCAATGAAGCTGTTGAAAGGCGAGCAGAATGCCAAACTTGAGGGTGTGCCCGGCGGGGTTTTTCCCCCTCGCATGCGTGTGGATTTTCCGTGGCCGGTTGTTGAACTTTTCCCAAGTGTGCGAGGGGTGCAGAATTCGGCGAGCGTCGTTTGCTTTTTCTTTCCTCTTTTTCTTTTTTTTTTTTGCTTTTGTCGTGTGGAAGACGTCTGTCAATTTTATGGCTACTGACCCAGAAAAATGGTTTGTTCAAGAATCCTTTGCATCGGACTCGGTTCGGGGGTGTCACAAAGGCACACACGGAAAGGATCTGGCCAAGCGAAAGTTGAGCGGCAAATGACGAAAATGATGACATCAGCACTCGTCGCTTTTGCCGCGATATGTAATTCGATTAGGCCCACCAGGAGGGCAGGAGGGCTCCTTCCCCCGGAAAACCTCCCAAAAGCTACGCATTTTAATTGCGCCAAATAAACAGCGGGGAAGGTGCTTGGCCACGAGCCGCCATCCAGTTTTTTATGGCCTCCCCCTCGAGCACGAGTAAATTAAGTGCCCAAAGGTGGCTGGCTTGAGATATTAAGTGGGCCAGCCAGGACGTAGTGGCCATAAAAAGGAGCCAAGAATGTTTGCAAATATGGTCTCCAAACATGTAACAACAGCATACTCCCTTATGATTCCCATTAATTAAAGAACCAACCGAAATAAGCGGACGGAAAATCTCTAGCAAGATCATAATTTATTCATCAACTGAAAACGCAACTCCTCAAAGTCCTTGCTAATCCTCAACGTGAGCTCAATGACAAACTGCAATCGGAGAGCAACTCGAAAATCCGGATAATTCCCCGGCTAGAGATTTGCGAGCAAATTGGAATACAATTTGCCATGTCCACTAAGCCGGGTCCGTGTCTCCCAAAAAAAAAGGCAAATCCTCCAAACAACCAAAAGCAACTGCTGTCAGCAACAAATTGCATGGCTTTGCACTTTCTCCTCCATTTGGCCCAAAACTGCTCTTTGCCCTTTGCCGATTGCAGTGCAACCTGCGGCCTGACCAAAAATTATGTAGATACAATACTGCAATCCGGAGAGCGGCCACCAGCGAGGGGTATTTTCATTGAGAAAAATGCCACCAAATGCCACTCTTTGCTGGGGCTAAAAGCATATGGCGCTGCTTTATTGTTTTTACATTTGATTTTCCGTCGGGGATGGGGGTGCGGTGCAAGAAGCACTTGCAGCACGGGCAAAGTGCAGGGGGCCCGAAAACGAACGCCGCATCAATTTTGCTGGCGTCGCTTGGAAAGGTCTATATATCATATATACACTTTATGTGCGTGCTTTGCGGGGGGTGGCTTTCGTGGTTCGGGTATCAGAGCAGAGCAGAGCGGAGCGGAGGTCGGCTTTTGAAGGCTGGAATAGGCGGCGAAGCTGGCCTGGAAAGAACCACCCTCGAGCCGAGGGTACACGGTGCAAAATATTGCTCTACAAAACGAGAACGCCGTTTCCATCGGCGGGACACAAAACAGATTTAAGGGCAAAAGAGAGAGCTGGCGGCGAAAGCAACCCCCTGAAATCGGGGGAGATACGAGAATATATTTTGCAATTGGAATGCGCGCGCAACCCTCGCGACTCTGGGCTCGGAGCCCGAAACTCGAAACCCGAAAGACGACCAGACCATGAGACGATGGTGGCCGCTACCCTGGGCTGCCTTTCAGTCAACTTTGGGTTTCCGTACGTGCAATTTCTGCCGGCTCGCTGACGGACCCCGCACGGACACGAAAAGCGGGCCAAAATCAGTATCTGAATCCGAGACACTTTTCGGATGCAAACAGAGTGTGAAGGGAGATAGAAGTGCTTGCCAAAAGGCCTCTAAATTGACAAATAAGGATATATGGATACCATAGAGCCGCAAAAACAGTAGCCGCTTGCCGATGATATTGTCCTGTCACAGCAGTATTGTATTCTATTTTATAGCTTACTGCTGGGTCGGGGCATTAACATTGTTGAGCGTCATTAGCAACGAGGGCGAACAAAAAAATCGAGGAAAACGCACGGAACGACACTTTCTTTCCGGCTTTTGGGAAATCCTTTGAACCCCACGCACACTAGCACGCACTCTATTAGTGTAGCGGTGTGTGTGTGTGTATATGAGCAACCGGAAAAATCAATTTTCCATTTTTAATTCAAAGCTCACAGCTCGGGACACTCACGCTTGCAGTAGAGAGCGTGCGTGCGTGTATGTGTTTCGCAGGACGAAAAGGGATAAGCAGGATGCTGCAGGATCTGTGAGAGCGACAGAGACAGTTGGCGCGGGAGAGAGCGTCCAGAGGGAGACAGAGCGGCCAAGAGAGCGTCCGATTTGTGTCTACCCGAAAGCGGAGAGAATTAATCAAAATCATACGCGGAATATTAACAAAATTATAGAACATTTCACGACCAATCAATGAAATGAAGTCCAGCCCCTCCCCCCCATATGTTTCCCTGGCTGGGAACCTTTTCTTGGCCGGCAGACGAGTGTCCCTCCCCCCGAAAAAGGCAAGGTGACCACTCCCTGATTTTTCCTGCTTTTTGGGGTGTGTGGGGGTGGAAAAGCATAAGGGGGCAGGGGGTGCTCGACGGCCAAAAAACATTTTTTGTTGCCAGCCGGATGATGTCCCGGTAGATGGCTCTGCCGAAATAGTTGCACCAGAAAAACAGCATCAGGAACAGAATCAGAGCCGGAGCCGTAGCCGTAGCCGGAGCCGGAGGCATAATCGCCGTCATCATTCAACCCCTAAGCTTGTCGAGCGAGGGAGTGGGGAGACTGCACAAGATCTAAACGAAAAAGATGACAAAGATTTGCGGGCCGAGGAACAACAAAGGAAAGATGATGAATTGGGAGATTGGGAGCAGCTGAAAAATGCGATTTAAATGCAGCCGGCAAGGGGCCGGATCCTGTCGCTAAGGGTTGCGTGTGTGCTCTCCCATGCCCTCGTCCTTCGTCCTGCACTTTGATGTCGACAATAATGGTCTCGGTTTCGGATTCGGATTCGGTTTCGGTTTTTGGCCCACAGTGGAGCGGGAGAGCAGGGATGCGATTCCGGGCCGCTGATTTGCCGGCCTGCGATGCACATGCTGTTGCTATTCCTCCGCCCGTCAACTGTCAGTCGGGATCAAAGCCTTCATGGGCGTTTCTCGTGTGTCCGTCCTCTGGCCCCCCGTGCGTGTGTGTTTTTGCCTAAATACTTCGAAATTGGCTAAGCGCTTGTTGTGATTATCAAATTGACATCGCTTAGCTCTGCTTGAGGTAGCCAAATTGATTCTTCTTCTACAAAAGGACCCCACAGCAGTGACTAGTGCACTCTGTCGTGCATCCTGGCCAAGGACTAGGGGTGGAAGTGAAGTGGTCTCGTTTGAAAAGAACATTTGTCCGGGCCTAATTTGGTTAAGCGCAAATGAACATAGACGTATTGTTTGTATAACAAAGCAATACGGACACAATGTGTTTATAGATTTCTATAGATGGATTTATAATTGAATAACTGGTAAATGAAGTGTGTAATAAAATATCCGACATTTCTTTTAGGATCTATTTTAGAATTGAGCTAAACTAGAAAATGTTGTCTACGGCTTTAAACTGCTGTAACTTAAATTTCCTATACAATATTATGTTAAAACAATCGACAATTTTACGACAATTTAACTTGGAAAATATTAAAAAGCAAATGCAAATAGAATAGACCTATTTTGGAATGATAATCCTTTGCAATATTTATATATTTTTACCTTACTTTGGCTATCAAGTATATCTGTATTCTTTAATTTTTAATGTTTACTCAAGAGGCAATTCCAAAGAAATAGGGGAAAACTTGTGATATAAAGTGTGGAAATTACTTTGACCTAAAAATAAAATAGCCAAGTTTGCCGGCATTGTCACCTAAACACACACGCACGCTGCCGGAAAGAGACGGAAGGACAGAGAGAGACCGCAAGTGCGGGCAGGACACGCACTGGCACTCGTGCACTTAAAATATGATGAAAGGGTAATTGTTTAACATGCTATATGGACAACAAGCAGAGCAACAACAAGCACGAGAAGCGCAGGAGACACGACTTAAATGGCAAAGGATGAGGCTTCGAAAGGATAAGGAGGATAAGGACAGGTAAGAGCCGTTTCGAGGGTGGCTGGGCATGTAAATGCTTGGAAAAACTCAAGCGTTAGGGCAAGTGGGGTTTCACTCGAACGGGCGAATGCAACAGCCCCCTTAACCGTGCCGTATGCAAATTGTCGGCGCTTTTGTGAGCTTATTAAGTGCTTGAAAGTGCATTAAAAAAAATGCAGATGGCTGGAGAAGGAGGAGCAAGGACCTGCAGTCTGAAAAATGCTTTCAAGTCAACCCACTCGGAAATGGAAAACCGACGACTACTGCACGCCTTACTTGTTCGTTTGCAGAAATGACAGCATCGAAGTGAGCAGTTGCACCGCAGAAAACATTGGTTTTTTAACTAATTCACTATGTTTTACCATTTGTAATTATAAATTAATTTAAATTTTAAAATAATTCAAATAAAATGTAATCTTAATTGATTAACTTCGGACTTGTTACTATTTATTTGATTATTTCAAGCGCAAGAATGGCACCCACTGCGCATTCTTGTCATTTCGCTAATTAAAAGGTGTGACAAACGCGGCGCCAGCGCCCCATTGAAAAAGGTTCAAATTACTGAAAGCAAACTTTGGGATCCTTTAAACAAGCATGTGGCCAGGACGCATATTTGCATGAAAAATCCTGCAACACGGAAACTTAGAAGCAAGGGTGTGAAATAACTAAAGCCACTACTTAAAGTTGTCACATGAAAACTAGAAGTTACAGCCAAGTGACCACTTTGGTGTCTAAGGGAAGCAGCCGGCTTGAAAGGGACTCTGTTTTTGCATATATATGTTGCCAACATATAAAATAATAAAATAAAGAGAGCTATGTGTTTTGGCTATTTAATTTCTAGGATAATAAAACATTTGTAAATAGATCTCTTTAAAAGCTGTGAAAGAGCGAGTCCTGGAAAAGCTTTATCTTGAACTTTTAAATGGTTGCAAAACAATTCAGAATCTGTGAAATGTTATTCTGAGAAGTTGTACTCTTTTTAAGCTTTTTTACACACAAAAGCTCACGCGCATGGGCTTTGGTTTCTCTGTTGTACCTAAAGGACATATCAGGATATTGTCTAACAGAGCTCTAACAGAGCTGAAAGCTGCTTCCTATGAATGAAATGCATCTTAATGGGAAACAAAACTAAAGCAAAAATAATTTATAATAGTTTTGAAGAAAAAAAGTAAAAATAAATTTACAATTTGGTAACGTTTAAGCTTTTAGCTTAAGCTTTTGCTTTCGTGGCTTTTTATGAAACAAATGAGACAGGCTTTCCGATTAAAACTTAAGTAGTTGGCACCAAGTTTGAGCGCTCATCTTGCCTTTGTGGAGCACTTTTTGAAGAGCTTCTGCTATTGCCTAGCTATTAAATTTGATGTCAACAATTTCACTTAGCCTTAACTGATGTAACAAATTCGTTTATTCCGCTCATTGTTTATACACAACAACAGAGTGCCTCAAAGGGAATGTGGAATCGGCAGAAGGGCTGAGTCAGCGGCTTTGGAGCAACGCATCCTGCTTATGCTCGCAGGATGCAGTCGGAGAAGTGCCACTCGAGAAGATGCTTCCTTGCCAACCCAAAGGGTGCGGAGTGTGAGCCTCTGCATACATAGTATCTGTGCCCGCATAAATGAGATGGAGGCTGGGGGCGCGCCACTCGTCTGCTAAATGCTGACACCAAAGACGGGCTCAAGTATTTTGCGGGCAAATAGTCCAGAGAGTACCGGGATCCGCCTTCCTCCTGCCACCGAAAACAACCTACCCGCAACATCCTTAACCACTCTGAATATCCTCGTAATAAAAGTCACTCGAGTGACATTTTTGAGCTTGCGGCCATAAAGTAAAAGGCAAACAAAGCTCAGACTGCCGGAGTTCCTTTTCCAGTCGCTGTTTTTAATCGATTATTGTCGCGTTATTGTTTTGTACCATACTCCTGCCCCTGCCCCCCTCACTTCCCCAACTACCAAGCGTGTTAAAAAACAAATCCCGTCTGAGTGTCGCATTGCAACAACAATGGGCTGTAGCAAAAAATGCAAATGCAGAAATCCGAACGGCGACGACAAAAGATTGTACATTGAACTTGTGCTGTATCATCATCATCTCCCCCACAGAATGGGCTTCGGGGAGGGGAAGGAATTGAAATGTCCTCACATGCCCTGTGACATCATATTCAATATACATAATCCCGATAAGGGTAAAAAGCAGTCTCAGAGATATGGTTACCTTCGTTTATCGGTTCCTGCCTGCCAGCGGGCTTGACTTTTCCTGCATTACCCTACACCCAATTTTTTATTCTGCTTGTTTTCGTCACGTTCTGCGATCGGCGATAAACCCAAAGGAAAACACAGCTTCAGCAGCTCCTTCTTCTTCAGCGGGAAATGCACGCGCCGGATGTCGTTAAAATGGCCGCCGCCGCTTCCGGTGGGCGAATGGAATTCGCAGTCGGGGATTTTTTGGTTAGCGGAGTGTGTCAACTTACCTGAAATGTAAAGAAATATAAAAAATATGATAAGTATAGGCTCGATTTAATAGGAAAATCATAGGGGAGATGTAGATACTAGAATTTCCTATAAATATTAAAAAATAAAAAGAGAAGAAGTGCATACAGATCTACCAAAAGTGTTGCATTAACACTCTTCATATTTTTCTGTGCAACCCCTTTTCATGTTGTCTTTAAAAGCAAAAGGAAATGCAAAAGGAACGCCTGAAAATCCGGGCGCATTTATGTGGGTGTTCCAGTTGAAAATGAAAAGCCCAAGCCACCAACCGCAGGTGGTCTTTGAATGCCAGAATGGGACTCCACTTGTGTGGGCGATGAAATTGTTCAGGCAATTTTAAATACTCCAACAAATGTGTCTTAATCGTTTCATTTAAGCCCTTTGAGAGACTATTTTTGGAGCTTATTTTGACATCTGTACATTGACCTATCCCAAAAAAATCCCAAAGAAACGCCGCGTGTGCTGAATGGCCCAAAACTTGGTCACTGGCACAGATTCCCCTTCCGCAGTCGATTTGTTGACCCAACAGATTAGCAGCTAACGACCCGCACTCACACGGTAATGCCAAGCGGCTCAGGTATTAACAATTACCGCCGCTTGTTGGGAGGAAATCAATGAAGTCGAGAGCAAGAAAGTGAGAAGTGTGAAGTTCTGCATAATAACGAGCCAAGAGTAAGAAACCCACAAACTTGAGTTCACTGCAATCGGGGAAGATGGGCGCCAAACTCTTCATCTTCGTTAATGTAACGTTCAGTTGTTAATCCCGAATCGACGGGGAAAGAACTTAAACCGCGCACCCGAAAGATGCGAAGTGCTTTACGCTTGCTGCTTTTTAGCCAGGCAGGTGACTATCGGAAAAAGAGTTCCAATCTATGGATCTAGTGTTCAAAAACTAATTTTTAATTACTTAAAATATGAAATATTTTATGTCCAGTGCGTGCTTAGTAGTTGGACAAAAGTTTTGTGGTTTATGCAGAGCGCAAGTGAACAAGAGTCATTCTAATTACTAAATATACAAAATTATAAACGAGAATAAACGTGAAATAACCTGAAAAATGTTTATCTCATATGAAGATTTCTTGTGTAACGTTTAAGTGAAAGTCAAATTAGAAAAAGTGATTGCTCTTAAGGCAAATACAATCATTCTAAAATGGAAAGTTTGTATGTACTTGGCTGTAAATTGCTTTTATATCAATAGAAATATTGTATTTGCCTTTATAGCAATTTGGAATTTAAATACACCCTGAGTTATTGTTACTGCTTTAAATTTGGTTATAGGATGTGTTTTGGTGTCTTTTAATTTCGCTTTTAATTACTTTAACTATTTGGTTAGTGACTTTGCGTTTCTGTGACTTAAAAGATAAGATTTGCAAAGATATGTAAGATTTATTAAAGGTTAGTTCTTGGTTTTTGCATATTGTTTTTCCCTCTGCACAATGCTCATTTTCGGATTGGTCTAGTTGCACAGTTTCGAGCCTAATGCACTTTCGTTTCGTTGACACCAGTTTGTTTGTGGCTCGCTGCAGCAAAACTGAAGGATTCTGATTATAGGGCCGTATTTCAGGACAATGCAGACAACAATCAATTGCTGGAGGAGGCGAAGGCGAGCCCAAGACCCGCAGTGCAAGTAAAAGTGACAAATGAAGTGGAAAGTGCCATCGGAATGAGAACGATGATGATGATGATGACGGTGATGGGAAATCAAGGGGGCGCTGCGCGGGGCCAGGCAAACAACGAGCACTTTGACACACAAATGGCATCACTGTCTCACCTAATGAGCCGGCAGCAATCCGACCTGCTGCCAATATTGGATGCGCATAACCTGGCCACCGGTAGCGGCAATCCCCTGGGCACGGCCGAGCAATTACTCCGCCTGCAGCCTGACTACAAATTGCTCTACAACGCCGACCACCATACCTACTTCCACCTGCACACAGTCGATCCGTCGAAGCGGGCGGCGCAGGAGGCGCCACATCGCAAACTCTTCCAGCAGGTCGTTGGCAACACTCTGACCGCCGCCTTTGGCCTGAATGCTATGAGCAAGGTGGAGGCGGGACTGGCCACGGAGGCGGGCGAGGTCACCGCCGAACGGGTCAATCTCTACGATGCCGCCTCTCTGCGAAGGTCCCGCTTCAATCCCTTCAATCCAACCAGGTGAGCGGTTTAATTTAACATTTCGATTGGTTTCCAGCGAGTTTTATTGAAGAAATTACAGGGGAAATTAAGTCACTAAAAGTAACCACAAATAAATACTTAATAATGATTAAAACATTGGGAAAAAAATCCATTGTAACTATAACTCGGATTTTATAGATTCGAAGTTAAAGGAATACCAGGATTTATTATGCCTTGATTTAAGGTTAAATTGTCAATCACAACAAGAAAATGAAAGCCTATAAATACTTGCATTCTATTTGTGGCTCATCATTTGCATGTCCCATGAAATCTCACAAAAAGGATACTCAATTGAAATCTAAAAATAACTTTAATGCTTTCCCTATAAATCCCCGCCAGAGTCCTGATCCATGGCTGGCTGGGAAACGCCAACGCCAACATGTACAGCGCCCTGCTGCCCGCCTACTTCAGCCTTTGCAATGGCAGCTACAACATCTTCACCGTGGACTGGGGACGCGGCGCCATCGCGGACTACATAACGGCCAGCTACCGGGTGAAGCCGGTGGGCCAGGTCCTGGCCAAGTTCGTGGACTTTCTGCACCAGGAGGCGGGCCTGCGCTTCGAGGACCTGCAACTCGTGGGCTTCAGCATGGGCGCCCACGTGGCGGGATTGGCGGGAAAGCACCTGCAAACCGGACGCCTGCGAATGATCCGGGCCCTGGATCCGGCGCTGCCATTCTTTCGCTATGCCCAGGAAAAGGAGCGCTTGACCGCCCAGGACGCCGACTATGTGGAGGTCCTGCACACCAGCGTGGGCAGCTACGGCTTCGATCGGCCGCTGGGGCACGCGGATTTCTATGCGAATTGGGGCAGCCAGCAGCCGGGCTGCTTTTGGCACGAATGCAGCCACTGGCGGGCCTTTATGCTGTTTGCCGAAAGTCTTCGGGAACCCGGCCGGGATGCGGGATTCGTGGCCCGCGGCTGCACGACCTCCGAGTGGCAGCAGGTGACCCGTTTCCGTCGCTGTCCCCAAGGCGAGGTGGGCGCCAACCAAACGATGGGCGGCGATTTGGCCAACGTGCCGGCGGAGTTCTTGGCCAGCAGGCGCGGCGTCTATTACTTCCCGACAAATGACCAGCCGCCATATGCGAGTGCTGCCCCAAAGGGTGGCACAAATAAATAGGAAGCGGCAGAGACACAAAGACAGAGCGAGTGGGAATGTAATGAGCGAAGTGCGAGTGCAGTTCGCGTTTTTATTTCTAATTAGTAAGTGCACGTTACACAAACTCGCATGTGTGGATTTGCTGTTTGTGCTTGTTTTTTTTTTGTGAACCATTTCTAAAAGCCGACTGGCAAAATTAAAAAATGCTGCCATGTGTAAAATGCTTTTCATGCCAGTCACACAGCAAACAGCCAAGCAGCCCAGCAGCCCAGCAATGGGGAAAAATCTGTAAAAACATCCATGCTGCAAAATCTAGAGAGCACAAACACAACACACTGCCTGTAGTTCGGACGGGAAAATCATGTAGAAATGGTTATGCCAAAAACAAAAATATATGAAACCAAGAACTAATGAGTTTTGACTGGAGGGCGCTGTCGAGATTCAGGATGCAAAATCAAAAATGATGCAGGTGCTCTTGGATGTTAGTTTTAAAAAGGTTAGTTTGGAGCTTTGCTGGGATTCTTTTTCTTTGGTCGTGGAGAAAGTACGGCCAAAAGTGTGGCACTTTCCACTTGGGTAAAATAAGAGAATACGTATTTCTAAGCACGCTTTTCAAGTTGTTTAATTTATGGGCCAGAGGCGAAATAAAAGTTTTTTGGAAAGCAAATTCAGCGACGTCTCTCTCTCCGAAGTACCATTAAAATTTCGGCCTGCAAAGCTCATAAATTGAAAAAAGTAAACGAGAAAGCAAAACTTGGCTTAGCTAGCTCTTGATTCGAGCTTTAATTGGCCAAGGACATGCTGTGTACCTACAAGATATAGCATACTTTCGGGCCGGCGGGACCTTGGACCGGGCCAAAACGTCGCACGGCTGCCGCTAATGTGATTTTTACGCATCATTTGAGTGAACAACCAGCAATTGGCCAAAGGGCACAACAACAACACAGCAACCAAGGCTATAAAAAAAACACAAAAGGCCGTGCAGAACAGCGGCAAAAAGTTGGCAGCTGCGGATGACTGCTATAGGAAATTACGTGAACAAATATTGGCAAAAGCCAAACAAATATTGCCATCAAGATTCCCACGAGTTGGTTAAACGAATGTTTGAGCCCAGCAACAACAAATTTTTAATAAACGACGTCCATGTGAATTTATTTTTTAATCGAAATTACCGATGCAGGAAGTTTCCGGTTTTCAACTTTTTTTCCAAAGGGTTGTGAATTATGTATTACGAAAGTTAACAGCCGGGCCAGCCTTCTGGGAGTTTTTCTATCAAGACAATGAATTTTCTATGGCTTACCATAACATGGTCTCTAAATAATTCATGTCTCCGGATATGTATATTCCTTGTCTTGGTTTTCCTTTCACTTGATACACTCCCTCGCACTCTCAAGCACAAACCGAATTATTAATTTTGCAGTGATTGGGTTGGCAGCAGCACCAGCGGCAGTGGCAATAATTCAATTAGCCAGCGACAGCCAGGGAAACTCACTTTGGGATTGCAAAATGCAATTCTTTTCCTTGGTTAACTTGTTAGACAAAAAGAACCGAACCGAGCTGCAAAGCGAATTGAATAAGTCCCGCCGACTGTTGCCAGTTGTGCACTGCAAAGCAAACTGAAATTGTTCTCAGCCAAATGGAAAGACAGCAAAACTGCAAAAAAGATGGCTAATTTGTGTCGCGTCTTCCAGCGCGCCGGGGGGGTGGAAGGTTAAAGGGGTGCTGGGGCCGGGGTGGGAAGCCCGTGAAGTGTGCGGCCCGCACTTGAGAGCCAAAGAGTTGACGCACAAACTGCAAACGGCAAAAGCGAACCGAAAGCCGAACTGTGAGCACTGAAACTGAGCCGAGCTGAGCCCTCAGACAATGCATTCCTAATTCCTGTTTGGGAGACCCTCGCAGGGGGTTAGGGGTGTCTGCCATGCCACCCCCAGGGCTGCCTATGTCTTTCCTTTTTTTTTGGTCTTGCTTGTTTTGGACTGACAGCCCATCAAGCCAGACTCGCAGAGCAAGTCCCTGGGAAGCAGTCATAAAGTGTCGCGCCTCGAGCTTCCGTTCCGTTTCCATCCGATCCTCCGCCCTGCGCCTGCACCTGCACTTGCCACATGCCACCTGGTGGTATCCGCCTTAGCCCGCAATGGCTTCCGGCGCAACCACACCATGCCCATGGACTCCAAAGGCACACGGATAGCCGGGCAAGTTTGCCAGCTGTTTGTCTCTGGCTGAAAGCGCATATTACTTTGAGCACAAGCAGCTCTTGTTGCAGTAATAAGCGGCAGGATTAGCCGGCTATTCATCTGCTCATCGGCTCCCCGCCTCATCCTGGCAGCAAGAATATCGACAGAATGCCACACAGGCCTGGCACCGAGGCCGAAGGCAACATTTTGGGGCACTGGAAAAATAGTTCTCACAAACCTACGACTCTTCATTCAAAATGGTTATATCTGCAGCAAAATATGTAAAAACTGAAACTGATTGAAACTATTTGATTTAAAACGGAAATCGTTTATGATTGGAACAATTATGAGTTAAATTTTCCCATTTTCATTCTCGTTTGGTCGTTCACATTCGGAATTTTGCAGGACAATGCATGCGGGCGAGGGCAACCAATGTTTGACAGGATTGTGGTGAAAAATGAAGCTATGCCGCCCACGTTTGGGTGCGAAAAGATGCCTGAAAGGCCCAACAGCAGGTGTCCTTGCTTGTTTTGGGCTTTTTGTGGGCTGCCTGCTGTTGTCCACACACGGTCGGGGGTCCTTGGTTAGGTGACCAACAGAACAGAACGTTCATTTAATTGAAAGGTCAGTCTGCAGGATACAGTTGCCTAAATTGCTTGGCCGGCAAATACAATAGCAGACTGTTGATTAAATGGAAAACGCAAAGCGAACGACACAATGATCGGGGCAACAATGGCAAAACCGTAGTGGAAATTGATTGCAGTGGGAATTTAAGTATACTTAGAAATAAGGAAAAACAAGGCCGAGATAGCGGGCAAAAATCCTTGCATAACAATGCAGGGCAGTAAAAACCTTCATAAATCTGTTCAAAGACAAAATAAAACCACTCAGCGTCAAAGTTGGGGCCAACTATCGCCGCGAACTGCAGGTAACAATTACATCATTTCACTGGCAATACCAAATTGAACAAGCTCTTTGGGCTTATGAGGCCGGAGGAACAGGGGGGGAGGACTCTGCACTTGCACCCCAAAAACTCGCTGGAACAATTAGCTCAAAGGGCGAGGGACTGGGACGGGCGGGGGATGATTCAGAGAAGCGCGTCGTCGACAACTGAAGCCCTATGAAAAAGTTTCAGTTTTTGCGCAAACAAATTGGATTATTCGATTACGTGTTTGTACAAGCGCACTGGGGAGGGGCTGAACCGGGGAGGGGAGCGGTGGGAAATCAGGTGAGTTGCAGGTGGGCAGGGTGAATCTGAGGTTGGCTTGTAAAGCGGCCAAGGAAACAAGTTTTTAAGGGCACCTCTGGGGTTTGGTTTCATTCAATTTTTTGTGTGTGAGTCGCTTTTTTTCCAGGGGTTGCAGCTCTTCTTGTTTGATTTTGATTTATTTGGCATTTGTTTGCCAATTGGCAAATGTTTGCAAATCTATGGAGAACCAGGAATGTAATCTATTATAGATATCCATTCTCTATCGCCAATTTTGGTATTCGCATTCCCTTTCGTAATAATAATTGAAGGCTGCAGAGCCAGAGTTTTCATTGAGTTTACATTTTTTGAATAGTTCAGAAAACATGTTCAAATATTTCTGGTATGTTTGTTAAATTTGCTACTCTGCAACTCTAGATGTAATGTAAATTTTACGAAAAATATTCAACATTTAAATGAAACTCTAGCCAATGTAACACGAATTCTTTCCTTCATTTGTTGCTCCCCTTAATTGCTAAGAATCGAATCTGTTGAACATTTCTGCAAGGACATAGAGACAAAAACGAATATCCAATTCCTGTTTTAGATTGGTGCAGTGCTGCCCTTTTGAGGATGCCTAAAAATAAATCCTTCCGGCTGACCGGCACACAAATTGAAAGTCAATATAAGGAATAGTTGGCAAACACCTCGAGTTGCTGCCAGCAACTGAAATTTATTGTTACAAACTGACTTAATTGTTGGCCAAGCGTCGGCAGGAGCTTTTCAAATTCCACCCGACTGCCCACTGCCCTCCATTTCATAGCTGCTCCTGCGGGAGGAGCAATATCTTGCAACAGGAGTGTAGCCAGACACTTTGATTGCTTGCTTTTAAAATGAGTTAGTGGGCTTTTTATAGTGGCTTTGCCCAGGTGTTTGACATTTGTACATGCAAGTACTCGTATATTTATTTTGCTTTTTAATTTCTGGCTTGCATTGAGCGGAAGGCCCGCATCTGTCGGTATGCCTGTCAAATGGTGCGTATGAGTGATTTTTAATTTAAATTTACAGCATGGCAGAATCAAAAGGCATACCAAAGGTCAGCAGCACGCATATCCATTACCGTATTCTGCTGAAAGTTTTAGTTCGTACTTTACGGAAATCTCAAGGCAGCCGAAACTAAAAAGCACAACTTTTCGGAGAAACGTGAGTGAGCAAAGGGCGTCAAAGTAGAGTGTTAAGGGTGGCAACAGCATGTGCAAGTTATGCACAATCGATAAACTGAGGCCAGTATATTTTGCTGACTGGCTGACAATTAACCCTTTACGTGCCAATTGGTTGCTAAATAAATTAACCCTGACGCACACACGTGGAGAACTGCGAACTCAGCAGAAATGCAGGCATTTTAATTGGCCCAGCCGACGCCTTGAAGGCGACCATAAAAAGTTTCCTTTAAAGGCTTCAAGAAAACTGCTCCGCCCAAATGCCAAAACGCCTCAGAACTTGGGAAAACTTGAATGGTCCTTGCCAGGCAACGTAATTAATTTATGCTTTTTGTTTACTTTTTCGTAGCTACTTTTGTTCCCCTATTTCTATTGTTCGGCTTGGGAGGTGATGAAAATTAATTAAGCATGCGCCATGTGTGACACAGGCAGCCCTTGGAAATAGAATAAGCGATTCATTGAGACATATTTACAAGCATACAATTAATGCTGAAAAATTCCTTAGTAAAGTCACTGAGCCATCTAATCATCACATTTGAAGATAGATTTGCAACAATTCCGTTGAATCCCCAACTACCTTAAAAACCATAAGAATCTGTATCATGAAGTTGAGCAGTTTCCGAGACACTGAAAACCCAGCTCAATAAAAACATACATCATTCCCAAACAACCCGCAAGATGGGAAAATAAAATCGAAAAGTTACTTTACTTACCATTAAGCTTGACAGTCATCCCTGGACACTCATACAACAACCTCCACATATGGCAGATTTTCTTTGCTTTTTCTGGCAGTTGGGCCATGCAAAGATCCTGCCTGAATGGCAGAAAAGCCAACAGTGCCAGCACAATACAAATTGAACGGTTCTACATTATAATTCATTGAACGAGCAATGCGATTTTTGGCATTCCTTAACTGCCCTGCAATTCCCCGAGCAAGCAGAATGCAAATGGTCCACAGGGGTATGGGGGGCCGAATGAAAAGCGCCCCCTCAGCACCGCACACAACTTTTAACAATGACATTTGGTGACCCCGAAGTTGCCTTCTCCCCGCTCTCGTTCCCATATGGAAAGCGCTGTAAAAAGTGCATATGCCAGGGGCACATACAGCATGCGTCCGAGTTCCGGCAACTTTGCCCCACCGCAATTTTTGTCGTTTGTTGCCACTTCACCCTGCCCTTTGGCCTGGCGCCCCTTGCCATTTTCTCATTGCTTACTCCAATGTTTTCCCTTCACTGTCAGTCTTTTTATATATCCTTTCTTTATTTGCCCAGATTGTAACACACGAGTTTGTATTTCATTTAATGCTGAACGCGAACCAAACAGTAGGGGAAAAAATTAAGCAATTTATAACAGAAATTCCCGCTGTTATTGCACAAACATCGTCAATTTTCACAAACTATTTGACTATTTTTAAATGCTACTGCAGACGTTAATAAAAATGGAATGTCAAGCCGAATATGCTTTGTCGTAACTGGGAAGGAAATATGTAAAAATATTTAGGAAAATCTCTACTCTGATTTAATGTTTTCACTTTTCCTAAACTTTGTTTTGTTTTTATTTTGCATGCCAATTAGGAAGGCCGTTTGAGCTGCCAAAAGCGAAAACCAAGTTCAGGCTGACTTTTATCCGGAACCCGTTCAGGGAAAGTTTGATTACATTTTTATTTGAATTTTTGCTTTTAAAGTTTCCTCGTTGCTCTGGACATAATGGAACATAATGAAAATGAATTTAATCCGGCCAGGTAGAGGTGGATTTTACGGGGCAGAGAGTCATAATGAAGGAATGAATAATTCGATCGGGGCTTAAATCAAATTGGCGGTCGCTGCCAGGCATCCCTTTTGTTAAATTTACTTTGCGAGATATTTATAGTCAAGAATCTCGTTAATTAAGCTTAAATCTCGGGGCTTACCCAACATACAGAGAAGTGGCATTCATCTCGGATACTGACCTGCAATGGACAGAGAGAGAAACGGAAGGGAAAATATGATTATAATGGGGTTAATTATGTATTCTATGATCATCTAGAAGTGATTACAAGAAAAAGCTAAAGATAACGTTGGAAACACAACAACAACAACACAGACAACGACAACCAACATCAACGGCAACACTAACAAAAACTTCAACTACGTTTAACTAGGAAATTGAATTGACTGTTTATTTATTTTCGATTTTCTTTTCATTTTTCTCTAAGCGAAACAACAGCTTACGGGGTAGTGCAAAGGGCTCCGTTGTTGCTGTAACGCTGTAAATTGCATTTCCCTTCGAGGGTTAGACGCTATCCCCGGGGCAGCCCGGAAAAATATACGGATGACGGGTGACAGAGAAGGACGGCGGAGGTGGAGCAGGAAAATCTGCCAAGTTGATGGGGAAAAGCGCAGCCAAGCCCCGGGATGCCTGATGGAAGCGAAGAGGGCGAATATTAAATGCAAAAAGCGGAAGTTGAAGTATTTTCGCCGAGACTTTGCCAACTTCCCGGATACGAAGGGGTGGTGGTGGCCCGGTGTCTGCCTGGTGTCCGAAAGTAATCTCGGTTGCGAGAGTACAAAAACTTGTCAAATTTTGCGAGTGGAGTGCGGAGATTTCAGGCGATGTGCGCGATGAAATGGTTACCGAAACAGCTTTAATAACAATAATGCCAAAACCAATAAAGAATCTAATTTTCTGTTGTCCCAGCTGATGAAATGCCTGTGGCTTTTCGGCAACTAAGCACCCCGGCGAAAAGTTGGCAGCTTATTTGCCAAAGAGTTGGCAAGCCTCGAGCGGTGTATTTTGCTGGCACAGAAATTTGTTGATGAAGTACTGAACAAAGGTAGTACATAAGCATATTTGGAATAAATTATATTTACAGAATGATAGGCTTAATTTTGATGGCTATGCCAAGTTCACAGCTACGAGTAAGTCACACAGAGTAAGAAATCCGATAAACTAGCCCACTTGCATGTGTGAAATTGGCTGGTATTTTTTGTTGGGTGGCCGCTGCTACCATCAATACCCCGAGCATTTGACACAAGTTTCATTAGGGAACATATTGAGCCTTGGAGAGCAGGATGCCTCCCTTTTGGCAGCCAAGATGGGTCGAGGGCAGGCGGCGAGGAGATGCACGTGCCAAAAGTCTCAAGTTTAGCTGTTGCTGTGGCTACTCGCAAAAAATTCGCTCGAGGCGCTTGTCGGAAAAGTGTGAGGCGAGCAGGGAAAGTTCGGGGCCCGAGACGAAGCTGGAAAATTGAGGAAAAACTGAGACTGAGTTGGATGAGCAGAAGGATGACGACAGCTTGGGCTTGTCATGGTAAACGCGACGTGTGGCCTTTGGCAATTTTCTTATTGCATGCATGTGGCAGGCAGAAATACAGGCCAGGAAGCAAAAACGAGTCGGATGAGATGGGGCAAGGGAATTGGGCTGGTGATGAAAGGCCGCGTTGCATATTTATGTGTGCCCCGAAAACAAGCACACGACTTTTGTAATTAAAAAGAATCCCACAAGAAAGGAACAGGTGGGCTCTTTAACTTTAAACTTTTCTTGATTTCCAGGAAAAAACTTGTTTAATCCAAGGATCCTATTTTCAATTTCCAGTCAAGTTTAAAGGAAATTTCAACCAAAACCGATTAGTGTAACAATATACTCAGGTAGATGCCTCGTAGGACTTAATCACATCTTCAATTAGAAAGCCCCGCCGGTGGATCCCTTTGACTTTTATGCAGATGAGTTTTGTATCGCTTAAGGATACTTGTGCAAGATTTATGACGCGTTAGTTTTTTGTCGAGTGGAGTTTTTTGCGCTCAACATGCATATGCATATATCACATATTCTTAAGCCGGCAAGAGGACATGCAATTTCTTTTTTTTCACAGTTTCGCTCGCTTTTCTGCTGCCACCCCCGGCGCTGCCCGTTTTGCATTTGGCAAATGGCGCTCAATTTTTTAATGAGCGCGGCGGAAATGTGGAAAATGTCTGCGTGCCTGCGGGTGGGCGGGGATTCGGAGGAGGCGGAGGGGACCGAGCGAGTGTGTGTCTCTGTCAGGCGGGTGTCACTTTGATTTATGAACATCGGCCTGCCATCCGACAGATTTTGTCATTTCCAGCTTGCGTCCTTTTGTGGCGGAGTGCGCTTTTAGGCGAGTGCAGAAGAAAATTATTTTTAATGGTCACAGCCATGAAGTGTCCTCCACTTTATCCCCCATTTGCCAGTCCCCCCAGCTCCCGGATGGATATCCATCGCGATATTGATACGTAAGCCCTTCGCCGGAGCACTTAAACAGTATTTACGCACATGCGTCCATTAATCAAACAATTTATCACAACATGTCATACGTGAGGAGTGCGGTTCTGCGTGAATCGGGATCTGCGGATGTTTGGGCACTTCTTTCAGGCGGCGAAGGCGAAGGCGGAGCAGGAAATCGACTTGTGGGCTCAGATTGCTGGCAAACACATCGCGTTGGTCCTGTCAATCACGAGGACGACAATGATCGTTCAGTTCCGCACTTCCTTCGGCCCAATTATCTGCAGTCAAGCGAAAACAAATAAGGACACACTGAAGAAAAACTGCGAGTCCTGCGAGGAAGGTTAACTTGAGCAAGAATTGCTCGAAGGGCTTGGGCATGACATTAATTCCCAAGTGTATGCATTGTTTAGTGAACTAAATCCTTAGCATATAGCTGCCATATAATCCACACAAAAGCAGCTACATGGCTGAGATGGTTATATGGCTTATCCAGCAAACAGGACTTGGCTTCAAGGAAAGAGGTTAATAACCACCATCCCCTGCCGCCACACAAAGGAGGGCAGGAAGAACAAGGGCCTGGAAGAGAGATTTTCAGTTGGGGCCATTTTTGTGTGCTCCCACTTGGCAGCAGGATAATGCAAAGTTTGTGATAATGTTTGAACAAAAAGAGCACGCAAACAAAATGAACGAAGGACTAGTGGCATAAAGGGATATGAGCGTCTAAGCAGGCATTTAACCTCTCATAAGTAGGGCCATCCATCAGGCGATTGGCTTTCACTCAAAGACAAATATTTAAATGAACCCAGGATGTGGGCCCACTTCCAGGGATATCGATATCCTTGCAGAGCTTCTGCTAAGTAACCACGTTAATACCATCAAAGAGCACACACATAAATATCGTGGGGATGCTCTAGATGTTCTAGGTATTCCTAAGCCATTTGTTGTACTCCGCCCCTCATGTACGAATGTTTCAACGCAAGTGAGTTGTTTATTCGTTTTGAGACATCCAAAAAATGTAAACTTTTCTCTCTCAGTCAGGTTTCTGGCTTCATTTTCATAAGAGTACGCTGTTGCCACTTCCATTTGGCCAACAAGCTGCGGCAGCATTTCCCCCTTGACGGTGCAGAATGATGCTTCGCATTTTTCCAGCATTTCGCCGCAACTCAGCATCCGTTTTGCATAGACAGGAATTTTAAAGCATGCTCTTGGATACACTTGGTGCCCGCTTGAGAGGCATCCTGCATTTTGGCAATTCTCGTCTCCTGTTTCCTTATGCATCCTGCTGCTTATATATGCATGTGTGTCAATGCCGAGTGGCGGAAAAAATGGATGGCACCATATCTTTTTCGGGGCACACACTTCTTTTAAATCAGCATTCATTCATTTTTACGGCCTCCCTCGAATTTTTCATTTTTTTTGGTTACTCCTTCTGGTGACGGTATGCCTCCTGCACATAATTGAATTTTTATGGGCGAGGCGACAAGCCGAGGAAAAGAAAAAGTAAGAACAATAAACCAAACCGCCATAAAATGGCCATAAATTCGAATTTTGGAAAGCGCCTAGGCCGCAGCGCAATGTGTGCAATATACTTCCTTTTTATTAGCTGCCATAATCGAAGTTCGGTGCTCAAAGTTGCCCATGTGCTCGCGCTTACTGCATCCAAACATGCGACAATTGCTCAAGCTCTGGGCTCTGGGCGCTGGGCTCTGAGCTGCTGTTTTGCGAACCCTCAAAAACATTCGCCGCGGAAACTTTACCCGCCAGGGCCCGAAAAAGGCATTTCCGGGCAATAAAATTCCCGGCGCGTTGCAATTTCCACTGCGAAAGCACAGTGCAATGAACCGGCGGCATCCAGACAGGCAGTACGGAAAACTTTAGGACATGGCGTGATTTGCGCCTAAAAGTGTGCAGCAAACAGCAGGAACAAAGCAGGCCGCCTGATAAGCATGAATTGCCCACAGACAGGCCAAAAAAGGAGCGGGTGGCGGGTGGGCCCCGTAGGCGGTTGTCCAGGATACACAACCCAAGCTGACGGATTGCGGAAGGCAGACTGGGCTGTGCCCAAAAATGACCAGTGTCGGTCTAGTGTTTCACAATGTTGCATTTTGCACAGAACTGCGCAGGGGATAATGAGCCATTCACGAATTTAAGCAAGTCAACTCTAGTAGCTTGAATGTTTGGCAGAAGCACTTACAAAGTGCTTGACTGCCTTGTTGCCCCTTAGTTTAGGGTCACTTCCAATCAATAAACATTCGAATAGGAAGGATCGCAACTGCTATCATTTATTTTAGGAACTTCGTTCCACAAGCATACAAATCCGTGGCAATTGCCTTATCTACACTCTTTGGATGTCCATCCAACTGCTGCTTGGAAATGCTCTTTTTGCTTTCGCACCATCCCTCGGAATTTATATATCCTAGACTCCCCATCGTTGGGCAAAGTTTCCGGTTTTTGGTGAAAAATTTATTTTCGTTTCTCTCAAAGGGGGAAGGAATTTATCACGTTGGGTTTTTGTAGCTGCTTTCTGCTTAATGTTCAAGTGTCGACTGCGTCCTTCTGGCCTCGTTCTGTCTCGCTTCCACTGCGTGTATCCCGCCCTCTTTCTGCCGTTTTAGCCATCTTTCAAAACATTTCCTAGCATGTGAGCCAACAAGTGTGCGAGCATGCGTTGGCTCGTCTGTTTTGAGAAGCTTGTTAAATATTTATCTGGCCTTTTTTATGTGCAACGCAGAAACACTAGACGACGCACAGGGCACGGGGAATATTTGCTCCTTAAAGGACTTTAAACTAGAAAACTAGAAAATTAATTGATTTTAAAACTTTATGATTCAAAAGTAACAACTGTGTAGGGGGTGTAATAAAGCGACTCTTTGATGTAATCGCATTTTTTGTTGATTTAATAAAATGAATTTCTATTGTGAAACCTTTTATTGTTCATTTTAAATCATAAAGAATAATGTGCACACCCTTTTCATAAAAATAAATGCAGAGCATTCCCCATTCGCTTAGAACACTGCGAAGCCCATTTATTTTACATTTTTCTGTAGCCATGTTGCCACTTTGAGTATGTTTCATGCTCTACATTCCGTTTTGATGCGTTTTTTTAATTAGCTCAAATTAAAAATGTAAGTGCCCGTTATCCCATCAACCAGGCCATCTAAAAAGCAAAACTGACCGACATAAAAAAGGAAAAAACTGTGGGAATAAAAAACACACTGTGTGGTCAGGTCAAGGAGCTTAAAGTTGACCTTAAAGCTGCGAGTTTGAAGAGGAGACACATCTGGTGCCGCTGGCCCAGTAAAATTTCATAACCTAATTAACTTCGAGGGCCTTCCACTCGACTCCTTTAATTTGGACAAAGAAATTTCCATTTCACCGACGGACCGGAACGAGGAGCTTGAAACTTCGCTAAAAGTTTCTCTTTTTCGACTGTCCATTCGAGACTGCTAATTGCACTTTTCGGGTTTCCAATTATAGTTGGTTAAATATTTATTTAAAGCCAAATTGTGGGCTAAGCTGCAAATGTGAAACGTGGTCCGCACAAAACAGAATAACGTGACTTGCTATTTGTGTAACCTGGCTGGCCAGGATCGGGGCTTGTACGTATACACGGCATTATTCAATGATGCGGGTGGGCTGCTAGACAAGAGACAGAAGCCGGGCTGTGCAACAAAAGCTTAATTGAATCTGCAGACTCTGACGTCAAATGGTCCACCATTCCGTCTCCGTCAGCTTCTATTTAAATATTTCCAAGAAAACTGCAGTTTCTTCGTTAATAGAGACACTCTTTTGGAAAATTGATTGAATTATTTCAGTAAATGACCCGCTGTGGGGTAATTTTTAAACACCAATCTGATTACAAGTTTACAGCTTAATGTTAAGACTATAATTGTTATGCAGACACAATCGATTGGCCATAAACCAATTAATGCCAAATGGAGCGAGTGTCTGAAAATGTGGTCGGTCAATTGACCCATAATCACAAAAACAACACGGCGGATACTAAAGCCCGAAACTCCTCGCCCCGCAATCATAAATTATAATATGGATAATCTCATTACGGGAATACTCGCATCGCACATCACGTACTGAATGTTAACGTTAACTTAATCGAACGCATATTAACCCCCCGATATAATGATTCGCCCCCGGCGAATGCAAATACGAGCCTCAAAGCGTTTCCGGAACATTACGTCGACCATATCATCACGATATGGGCATATACTGTCGTTATACTCGTAGATAACGCTGTTCGAGCATGAAAGGCCCTGGGTCACTGAATCCAATTGCCTCGTCCTTGCCGCCCGCCCACCGTCCTTTGCAGATACAAATGTATGAATATACATATGTAGGAGTTTTCCCGGCCCACTCTCCCGATCCGTGCAACGTCGCCTGCATATTAAGCACTCGACTTGCGAATGCGTGTGTCTGTATCTATGCCTTCGCATCTGTGCATCGCAAAATTTATTCATTGCTTCCGCTTTTTGACTCATTATCATTGACAGACAATCCGAGCGCGAAGCCATGCGATCCAATCGATATTTACTACCCCATTGCAACATTTTTAATTTCCCAACCACAAGCCTCAATGACCTTGCCACTATTCGCTTGAATTATTGACACCCAATGCTTTAAGCCTTAAATCATTGCCTTTGCTTATGCAACGTTGCGGTGCACAGTTGGGGTCGTTGCTGTTTGTGCAGTTTCGTCTAGATAAACGCATTTAAATTGCAAGGCAGTCCAAACTTTGCCCAAACAGCACCTCTGGCTTCAACCTCCCCAAATTTATGTTGACAACGTGCTGGGCCTTCGCGTCGCCACTCCACGTCCTTCGCAGCCACCTACCCCGTTGGAAAAACCACTTTAGGCCACAACCTCCCGCCGAGAAAGGCGAGTGAAATGACCAAGCCAAAACCCAACGAAACCGAACTGAAAGCGGCAAATGCCATGCGCTTATTAATGGGTCATGTGTGCAGGGCTAACGTGGCTGCGCTTCCACTTGAAACATTTATTGCGAACTTAAAGAGATAGACCAAAAAGATCAAGGCTTAAAAGTTACTTTTTATGATTTAATGGTGATTGCGACTAAAGCGGGAAGAGTGGCTTAAGACTTATGAGGTTTCATATTTGAGTGTTGATTTTTTTCCGTGTGAAAGAAGGATTCCGCTGAGCAAGTAACGATGAGCTGGCATCCTATCTTTCACCACGCACACAGTTTGCACCGAAAGTTTCACTGGCCTGCGGCGAAAAGTTTTTGGCACCGAAACCCCTAGATTTCCAACACCCCCGCTTGATGCTGTCCTGCTACGAGTATCTGTTGTTCGCATCGTTGTAGTTCATTTTTGGTAATTTCCCGCCTTTGGCCAAAGCAAATTATGAGCTTCATTTGCATATCCCGAAGAGCAACAAAAGGCTGAAATTGAAAACGCGATTTGTACGAATTTACAAACGCATTTACATAAGCCCCCCAACCTCGAACCTATCCGAACCGGACCGAAAGGTGTTACAGAATGCATAAATCATCAGGACTCACACACAGAGTGTACTAGGCACGCCTGTTTCCAAATTCAATCGGCGAACGCATCAAAAATGGAAAATTCCAATGTAATTCTAATGAAGACAGCTGTTGATGCTGCTGGCTATAAATTCTGTTTGCCACCGAAGGAAATTAACTCCCGATATTGCGTATACGCAGTGTAGGAAATTAAGTGGTCGGCCGGGCCCCAGACTAGTTAGTTGAGCTTGACTAAGTTTGTGAACAAAGCTGACCTTTGGCGTGTTGAATTTTTCATGAAATTTCCCTGTTTTGTTATAAAGCCAACAGAGCATTAAATGCTTCCTTTGTCACTGTAATTGTCAATTTCTAGGAATTGGCTTACCAGCGCAACTTGACCCAAAATGAACTCGAGTGCAAACGAAAAGCGTAACAGGATGTGAACGAACAAAAAAAAAACCAACCCAAAAATTGGGGAAAAAGAGCTTGGCCTCGGACGCAATTAAAGCTCGCGTCCAGACGGAAGTTGTCAAACAACAGGAACAACAAAAGCGGGAAAACACTCTCAGAAAAAAAGTTAGATGCGTACAATAGGGGAAAGCCGGGTGGCGGCTCGTTCGACTGGGAAATTAAAACTGCTGCTGCAGCAACATCCCGAAAAAGCGCACAAAAAAGCAGGAGGTACAAACAGAAACATGAAGCGAATCAGGTGAAAGAACGAAAATAATTGGAACAGTAGAACGAATCCAGTCGAATCTTGTCGCCTCTTCGCAATGTGAGGGCTTGTGGCGCCACAATGTGTGTTGCTACATCGCTGCCACAACATAACGCAATGTGGCAGCAGCCGAAGCAGCTGCGGCAGCCGCAGTGCAACTTTAATTGATTGTGGCATAGGTTAGGTTTCATTGCCGCACAAAACTGGGGCTCTCATTTAAAGAGTGTGGCCAAAACAAGCGGGCTTTTCTTTTAATTCTATCAATAACAATATGAAATCAATATTTGCCAGCTCTTAACTTTTTTCCAAAAAGTCTCTAGCAAATAAGCAACTAAACAAGCAAAAGCGACACAATTTGACATGTTGGTGGTTTTAAAAAATAATTTTCCATAAATTCCAACGCCAAAGAAGTGCTTAAATTTGTCCACCAACCCCAACATATACTGCTTTTATTTAATTAAAAACAAAAGTCAACTGCCTAACAGTCGCAATTTATATAGCATACATTGCAGCGCAGCCATCGCAGCCACAAAAAAAAATGGAAGCCGCAACAAGAACACGGAACCCCGTGCTGGTTTTAATTTCTAAAACATAAATTTCAGTGCAATTAATTTCTTGCAGTTCTTGTTGTTTTTGCTGTTGCGTGTTTCACGCCATTCTATTTTAGTTAGTCGGTTTTTTTGTTGAACAACTGTTTTATGTCGTGAAATTTTAGCACCTTTCTCCGACGCTTGTGTACTTCTCTGGCTTGTTTCGCACGGATCGCGTATCGTTTGTCAGTTTTGGAATGTGGCAAATGTGCCCGGCTCACGCATTCCTGCAACATATTTGAGCTCCGCCCCGCCCCGCTCCGCCTCGTTCTAAGCCTTTCACTTGGGACAATTTGCCGGCGATTGTAATCGTCAGTCGTTTGTTAAAATTGCACCCGCACAGTGCAACACAATTGGTGAATAGCTGAAATAATGCCTGCGCAATTACTATACAGACATGGCTTAGTTTTGCCAGTTTCCTTCTTTCCCAGCCGCACCCCGTTTGCGCTATTATAAATAACAAACAGCGAAATTGTTTATAATTACACATTAGCAGATAAAATATGGCATGTTGCTGGCACTCGCTTGGCAATGCGATTGTGTGTTTGTGACCAATTTGTTGGCCTGGCTTACTGAACAGGGCTCTTTTTTCTGTTTTCTGGCGGCGGTAATTGATGTTGTTTGCCGCCTGCAGTTTCTCGTCCACTGCATTTTTCTTTTCCCTTTTTTATGATGTGTTATATGGCGCTAAAGTGTTGTCATTATCGTCGATTACGAATGCGATTATATAATAACCAGCAGAGGAGGGAAGGCGATTACTATGATTTCTATCCTTATGGTTTGAAAGCTCCTTTGAGCTTATCCTTCAATGGAAACTGTCAATTTCAATTACTTCACGCACACTCGGAGCCAGGATTAAAATTAACTAGGACCTCAAAACATTGGGAGACACCTGTGTGCACGATTTTGATTGGAAACAAAACAGATACTCGTACTTGTTATACAATGAACACAGCCTTCAATTTGTGTATAAAGAGAAACAAAGCCCATAAACACGTACGCTTCATTGCAAGGGCATTAGGGCTTCCGCTCACATACGCCCACTTCGTGTTCGACAAATTGTTCAGCAAATCCATAACAAATGCGTATATTTGAGCCATAAAATAATATCATACACGAGCCAGGGCACCAGGCTAACGTAATTACAGGAGCAGAGCCAGGGAGGTGTCCGAGAAAAGCATGATTATCCCTCAGACCTACTGGGTTGAGTCTCACATTTAAATGTAATCCTAAGACGGATATTCATATACAATCATTTTCTAAATGCGAAGATTTTCTACAACTAAATTAAAATAATGCAAATATATACAAATAAATCTATTGGCTACGACACTAACACGCTACTTGCAACACTAAAAACAACGAAAAAATGTATAGTTTACATAGAGAAATAATTGATGAAATAAAGTGAGCCAAGGTGTGGGAAACCAGCTATAGCATTTGCTAACTATAATCTGTACAATTTAGTTGTTTGCCAGCCAATTAGGTATGTTTGTTTTTTTAATATTTTATACGGAAAGAGGACACACATCACACACACAGACTAGATAGAGAGAATTGGAAACAACAAAACAACACAATCGAACTAGGCTTTTCTGGGGGTTTATTTGGATTGTTATCAGTATTGTTATCATATTGGTTTTAACTTTGGTTACGTTGGGAGTGATCAGCTGTTTAGAGCTTACCTTGTGGCTGCTGTCAGGCAGGCAAACGCTTTAATTGGTGTCTGAAATCTGCAATGTAAAAGAAAACCGGAAAAGAAAAGAAGAAAAGTTCGCCGCTGGTAAAACAATGTTTCAATTGGGAAACTCTGCTCTCCTTTATATCTCTCATAGTATTATTTTTTGGTTTTTTGGTTTTGGCTTCGCTGGTTATTGAGTGAACACACTGGTTATTGTTTTAGGTTTTGTTCGCTTTTCTGTTGCTACTATGGTTGTTGCATGTATATAGATATATGAATATAAACGAGCTGACAACATGTTGGGTTATATGTACATATATTTTGGGTTTTTCTATGTTGGTTTTGATGGCCGACCACATGGGGATGTGTGTTGTCAATTAAAATGCATGGATCGTTATTTGGTGGTTTATTTAGAGGGCTACGTTTATTGATTGCATGGTTTTCGGTTTGGGGGCGGTGTAAGGTATTCGCAAAATGCACGGCATATATCAATTTGCCACTAGTTTCGATATACTCGTATAAATGTGTAGAGATAGGAGACAAACACGCAGAAAATTATTTACATTGGTTAACGCAAAATAAAGACAACTATTTACCAGAGCTTCGAGGGCCTGTCAAGTGGACTCTGATTGGACAATCAAATTATTCCGATTCCACTCTGACAGGTCAATCAGACACACAACAAAGCCGCAAAACTACAAAAGCAACCTGATAAGACCAATTTTGCTACAGCTTCCAGAACAACTAAGGGTTAAGATAGATTATGTCGCATTTCGTATTTATGAATTCCATTTTGTGCGACCAGAGACAACCAATTATAAATAACATACAGTATACCAAAACCATTTTAAACAGGAAAATTATTTACACAATAACGGGGAAAACCGTGTTAAAATGCACAACTTTTCACAAAAAACAATATCAATTTATGCATATGCAACGAATAAACCAATGTAAGCCAGACAAACATCAACAACGACAACCGAGGGGTGGGAAAAACGGTGAGGGGGTTGGAATAAAACTGCCACAATAATTCCGATGATGATGGCCAGCTCGTCGCTGATTTTTCGCTAATTTACCAACTACATTCGCATTATTTTTAATTATTAATGGCCCCCTTTGGTTATTTATTTATGCTGTGACAGGGAGAACCGTGTGTTTCAAAAATGCAGCAACTTGTACAACTATTTCGCTAGCACACAACATAAATTACAGAGGACTACGGCATACCGGAAGACAAACAATAAAATACCAAAAATAACAGAGGAAAATCATTTGAAAACATGTGATATGTTTATTATTTATTTAACATAACGCTCTTCGTGTTTGCATTTCGAACGAGTTTGTTGTGTTTGAATTATTTTAGTTTAAAATTAATTAGCATAAATGCCGAGCCTTAGCAATGCCGCGGGCGTTAACTTATTTGAAGTTTAATTGAGTTTCATGGCGCAGGCGAGATGGTGGAATAATGAAACAATTGGCTGGGGTGCATATTTGCTTTACATTTCAAACCCTCATAAATTCGGAAACAATTTAATGAAATACCTCATGAATAAAATGGAGACTAATATCTCCATTTAAACGAGAATCCTTCGCTAAATTCCCTGCGAGACCGAATGTTTTCTGCCCCTCGAATGTGGGCCAAAATGCAAGTTTTGTCCTCTAGATGTGACACCAAAATGTCAACAAGTCGAGAGGGAATTCACGGAGGCTCGACTGAAAAGGCTAATGAGGAACGCATCAGGCGGAAAGGCCCGGGGGAAGTACTCATTTGTAATTAAGAGCACTGACTAAGCCAGCCACGCAAATATGCCGGAGAATGCATATTCGCATCCGTGATGCTGTGATGAGGAAGGAAAATTAATGGAGAGAAGTGGATAGATTTGAAACTGCTTCTAATTAAGCCACTTTCTGTGGCCATCGCTAATTAAATGAAATTCGCTGGCAAAGTTAAACAGGTACAGTGCCAGCCGAAAGTCTAGGCTCGCGGACTCGTTTGTCCCCCAAATGAGGAGGCAACAATCGGGCGGAAAGCATCTTTGGCAAATTGTCAAAACAACAGGAACGAGGAGGAAAACATTTTTAATTTCCTGCCATAAATTGTATGCAAATGGAATAGATCTTACCCCCGATAAACTTGCAGCCACAAAATGTTGTTTTTCAATTTCGGATTTTCATAGATATGTTAATTCTGCGAGTGCTATTGAGAACTACAAAATAGGAAAATAAAATGTTGTGAATCGATACCAAATGGGGGAGTGGGGTTAGGTTCTGAGAATAATATGCAAAAATCCAAGTATGCGGTAGTACCTTAATATATTTAATATAGTAATTATGAAATTAGTCTTTGCTACATGGGGTTAGGGCTTACACACACAGTACACACTACCCTTTTTCTGAAGTTTCCCTCTAGATTTAAGGCATCAAAGTTGTCGCTTACCTGAAAAGAGTAAACATAAAGAAGTTGTTAAATAAACTTTGAAAAAATCGTTATTGAGGGGAAAATAATATACCAATTTACGAGCCGCAACCCTTTCTTTTTTGCATATCTCACATGACCAGCACATTTGCATATTCACAGAGCTTCCAGCCCCAACAACTTTCCGACAAATTAGCATTAAAAATGTACACGCAATCCTTTTAATCGATTTAAGCGTTAAGCAAGCTGAGTGCATATCAAGGATGGAAAAGGAACTGGCTGTGACCGGGTAACCGTGTGTTTACTAAGCGTTAGTTAAACGTTTTTGCCGGTTTGTGGCATCAAATATGCATTTATTCAAGTAACTGAATGTTAAGCAGGGAAGCTTAATTTGGCTTGGGTTGGTGGCACATGGAGTGTGTGAAAAATGGTTCTAAATTACTTTATTACCACAGCAAGTTACACACAATTTCCCGGCCTAGATGTTGACGCTTCTTTCGCGTTTAATCTTTATATAAATTAAAATTGCTATGGCAATAAAAATTCGCTTTAGGTGACCGTAAAAACATTTTTTAATCTTGCTGGGTAAAAGTGTTTTTCACTTTTTCAATGCTTTTTCTTTTATGACACAAATCGGATTTTGTGGAGTTTTGGGCACAGCAGGTATCGGGCCCGGTCCGCCCCCCTCGCTTTATCCCATCGAGCGATTTGACAACTCTGTCAGGCAACGTAAAAGCCGCTGCGAATGTCGCCGCTCTATTACAATTTTTCGCTTTCAATTTTCGTGGCAAAGCCCCCGAAGGCTTAACTCATAAATCTGACGCTCGGCGCGAGCGAAAAGCGAATCAAGCCCGATTGGGGAGCATATGTGGAGAATTAACATTCATCGATATGACGAATCGCATAGTGCCGCCTGGCACGGCACGGGCCCTCCTCTCTCACTCCTTGGGCAGCGTGCCACCATAAACTGCATTTAATTGCAATTATTATTTTATTCTTCATTCGTTCGTGTTCACCTCTCGTTCACCTTGAGGCTTACCTGTGGTTTGGCTTCGTTAAAAATAAATACGAGAAAAAAACTGTGCATATTTAAATATTTCTCTGGCGTCATTCATACACACGGTTTATAATGTGCATGGAAATTGAAACACATTTATAATTGCGCATAAAACCAAAGCGGTTTAAAGAGCTTTGGGCTTGGGACGGATCTGGGTGCGGATGCTTTTCGATTTCCCGCCTGACTTGCATGTTTTAATGATTCTCATTCGACAGGGCAGAGCTCGAGGCATTCGCATGCATAATTTCCAGCTCGATTTTACCGAACCGAACCGCGGGGCCAGGGACTAACTGAGCGGCGGGCAGGCTGTCCATTTTATTGGTGACATTTAATATGCGTTAATTATGCCATTTATGGCCCGTTTCTTTCGGCCGGTTGGGCCATATGCGTTAAATGGTTTGTCGTTAAAAGGCTCATCCATTTTTTATAACAATTGCCCGCAGCCAAAGCTTAACCCCAAAGTAACGCCCAAATCAGCTCAAATTGCTTTGTACACCGGTTTGGTTGTTCTTTTTCTCAGCTTTTAAGGTTTTAAAACTTCATGTGGCGCTTGCAACGCGTTGTGGAAAAGTTTTCGATGAAAAGGGCTAACATTTTTTGCAGTTTTTGCTTTGTGTCTTAATTTTGTTTGAAACTAGTGCCAAGCAAGATGAGATCAAGTCGTTTGGCCCTCATTGCGTATACGTAATGAACAAGTGCCAATGAATATTAAGCATACGCACCCTGGGCGACTTTTAAATGCTTTCATGATAGGGTTACGTTTATTAAAAGCCATCGTAGAATGTAAGTTAACAGTTTTATTGTAACTCTGGCTGCTGATTTTCTACTGAAGATACCCAAAGCAAATTATTGAATGCCCAATAATTGAAGCCACAGCAAATAGCAGACTTAGCTGCAGCATTCAGATACATAACCAGACAATAAGGGAAGTCTACTTCTGTGGCCGAGCTCTCACATTGCGAAGCTTGGCAAATTTTTATCCAATGCTGAAATCGTACAAATACGAAAATAGTTTCATTTCTCCCGCATACAGAACACACACAGGCATTTTCCCCGAGTATATAGACAGCGAAATAAGGCGGTCTGGGGGTCAGAACTTTGGTTTAGACGGGGTGAGGGAAACATTCACAGGAAATGGAGGGTGTTTTCCATGGGTGTGCAGATATGTGAGGCGTTACGAATTGCCGCGGTGCTGGCGCTGCGGGTGCTGTTGTTGCTGTTGTTCTGTTATCCTTGATGGTGTCTATGTCTGTGCGGGCATTGCCGTTATATTTGCGGCGGGAGGATAACAAAAATGGCAGTCCCGAGTACAAAAGTTGGCAGGACCAACAACCGCAGGGGAAGCGGCCAAGACTAAATTGTAAATATAAGTAAAGACACCCACGGATGAGCCGAAAGAAACGATTTTCTTTTACTTATTAAATAGGAGATACTAAATAAGCTTTAATTTATAATAAATTTATAATATGTTATACCATATTTCCTAAGTAATTTCGTTTAATCATGAGCATTTGTAGGTCTTCGCATTAACATTCTTTATAACTTGTAGGTAACCTTTTATTTAACTTTCAATAGATAACCTTGAAAAAGACAGACGATTATGAGTTTAAGGACCGTTTATTATTATTTTAAGGCTCGCCACACGTACTTATTGATCCAACTTGCTTGCCCATAAAAATTAAATTATGTATTTCCCTCGGTTATTTGACAGGACCCCTCATTAACCTTCGCCCAAACCCTTTGCTCGCCCAAACCCTTGGCTCGCACAAACTTTTGCAGCTATTAGAGCTTGCCTAGCGTCAAAAAACAAAAAGGGTTCTGCACACTCATGCCCCGCACAAAGGCCACATTTTCGTTCACTGTAAATATAATATTTTATTGTACAATAAATACAACAAGAAAAAACCGAAAAGAAACTGAACCCGGCAAAGTACTAAGGGAAATGGCGCGCTACTTTGCCTTGGCCGAAAACGGATTCATAACATGAAATTGCTTTTCACGGCGATGGGGAGCGGTGGGTCCTCACAAAAGAAAAGCCAGCACATGTGTTTTTCGGGGGAAAATGAAGGGTTTTGCGGCTCGAAAGGGTTGTGTCCATGTTAATGGTTATATTTCTACTGCATCTACATTTCATAACTATTACATTTCCGACCCAACAACCTCAGAGCCGGAGAAATTGTGTTTGCATCATTTTAACGCGTCATGTTACAGCAGACTTCATGACTGCCGGCGCATGTTGGTACACATTCGTGCAAGTAAACAAAATACTTTATATATACTACGAGCATAGATAACTTTGCTTATTAAAACCGTTTATTACAAAGTTGCAATTTGCTTTCGAATTGCCACAAGAATCTACAAGCTCAAATTACAATTAAATTTCTTGCTAGAACTTAAATAAAATCCCATGAACTTTCGGGAAATTGTTTGAAACGAATTTCCGTATTTATAAAACCAAATATATTTGCAGTTGCCCTTGGCTGCTGTCAAATTCGTTTGGTTTTGTAAACAACATTTGCGGGAAATACATTTTTCTCTTTGAGAATAATTTGTGTGGCATTCAGCAAATATTGGCAAATGCAAAAACTTTAAATTCAAATTCAATAAACAAACGAAATCCAACTCAAATGATTTTAATAGGGAATAGTTTCTTGAATACATGACTTTCGTTTTCGATTTTTTGACAACCGTGGTTCCCATGGATTGGGAATTATTGTTTTTATTCGATTCCCAACAACTCGGCGACGATATGCTTGGCTTCCCTGCGCGACAATGGCCGCACAAATGCTGGCATTCAGTTTATAAAGCATCAGTTGTTGCAGCGATAACAATGTTGCCGCAGTTAGCTGGGGCACACACTTTTGCTACTTAATTGCCTATTTGTGGCTGCAAGTGCCAGGCAGTTTATGGGATCGTCGCTCACTCGCTTTAAACACTTTTAATTAATATTGTTACCCACAGATGCACACAGGAGCTGCTCGTTCGATGCGCGTTGAAAACTTTAATTGAAATTTAATTACACGTAGCATGTGCGAAGGGATTGTGGGCTGGGAGCACTCGATGCCGGAGATCCGATACCGAAGCCGAAGCCGGAGTGCAGATCCATTGGCAGAAGGCGTCCGGCCAGGGCATCTTCAACTCAGGCCAATTGAGCGTAAACAACAAATTGTTGATTTGTTTTGTTTGGCCCCGACGCTCGAGTCGAATCGACTTGGTTTTGTGTTGGTTTTGGCTGTTGCCACTTGAAATTTCATGCCATTATTTGGCTTTGCGCACGATTGATTGATTTATATGAAAGAGCCATGCCCACTGCCTGAGCGCTCGATTGCCGTTTGATTGCAATACTTTCCCATGGGTCTTAAACTGGGAAATGGCCAACAGTCGGGCCAAATTTTACTTCTGACTGACAACAATATGTTATGATTTTCGAGAAGAAAGCTGCACCAAATTCAGAGAAAATATATTCGTTTAAAATAAATAAAACTGCTCAGAAAATAAGGTTTCTGAACCTGGTGTACTCATTTAGCTAATTTTTATGTTAATTCGTTTTTAATTGAAATTACAATTAACATGATTTCTCTAATTTGGGTTCGTGAACTTTGGTGACTGTTTTCGTATCAAAATGAATATTTTATAAAGAGTTCCTGTTCCTCTCGTTTTGTGGAATTACCGAAACGAAATTAAAATCTCTCGCATGTTCTATAGAGATAATTCATCCAGTAAATCAACTCCAGTTAAACTTTTTGCCATGTCTGGAACTTTAAGCGTCAACGAGTTGCGACCTCTTTAGTGCAAAAAATATTTTATGTTAATACGCTTAGGTGAGCAACGGTCGGGTCGGGCCGGGTCGCTTCACTGAACTGAACTTCAAACTCCACTCGTCTGCAAGCCGAATCGAATGATGAGTTGACTTGAGCCGCGCCGAGGCGGGGAGCGTTGTACAAAGCCTTCGCAGCGTTTAGTCTTGTGATTTATGGAGCATAATACCCTTGGGTGTCCGCTATGAATGATCTCATATACTCGTATGAATGAATTTTTACTTGAACGAGCCCGAAGAATACACACGAAATTCGTTGAATTGTGTGCTATCTAGGCGAGGGCTGGTATCGATTTCAGTTTCTTGGAAGCACAATTGGTGCAATTAGATGACTCAATCACATTTCATACATCAATGCAACACTTGTGATGGAAATGAGTTCTAAATTCCAGTGTAATAGGAGGCACGAAGTTCAATTCCATGATTCAAATTGAGTGGTAGCACACCCAGATTGGTGACAAATACTTGGCAGGCCGTTTTATAAATACATTTTGTCTATGCATTAACTTCTGGGAACAAACCTAAATTAACTCGAAAATAAATCTGTCCCTGTCTGGAGGCTGGAATGGTACATTAATTATTTGTATTATTTGTCTTTTGCTTTCAGTAATTTTTCACTCCCCTTTTTGTTTTGTTTGTTGGGGAAAAAAGAAAAATAAGAGAGCCATGTAATTATGTGCCACTAAAGACGCCAGCCAAGCAAATGGGGCCAGGCACATAAGGAACGAACAAAAAGGAAACCGCAGAGACGGACAAACATGGAGACCCAAAAGCCAGTGACACACGAAAAGGAGAAAAACACAAAATGGACGGATGGAGTAGGTAATATCGAATATTAATACCCGGTACCCAGTCTCAGTTTTGACTCACAAATCACAGGGTTGTGGCAGACGTATTTATATCGTATTTTCAAAAATATAAGGACAAATAAGCAGAAGGACTATATCGACCTCAAAATGGTGCTCGGCAGATAAATAAGCTCAGATCAGAACAAATATCTTAGGGATTGCTATCATAGCAGTCAATTATAGACTTGACAATCGTGGAATTCATACAGACAAATGGACAGGGAGTCATAACTAAATCGACACAGCTGTGGAAGAACAATATGATTTACATATTCTTTTGTCACGAAATTGAATATACCCGTGTAATATTTTAGTACCGGGTGTACGAAACGTCAACACAAAACAAAAAGACATCAGAGGATGGCAATACGAGTACCACCGCAAGAGGAAAAGATGGCAAAGGAACTTTGGAGCTGTGCGGCTCGGTGGCCGATTCACCTTGAACCCAAAAAATGAACTTATCGGGTCTGCTGCTCCCCAGTGCTCCTACATCTGCGCCTCCATCGCCATTCCAGTTCCGCCGTCTTGCCCCAAGCCACTCCACTCGGTGGGGCGTTGGAGCGTTATAACTGGGCGACCGGATCGGGGGACGAGTGCCGGCCGAGTCGTGAGTGAGTTTTATGGGGTATGTGTGGAAGGAACAGGTAACAGGTAACTGAGAGCTCTACAGCCGTACATGCCTTTGTACGCTTCCCTGACTGACGGACGTCGACTTCCAGCCAGCCAGTTCTCAGTTCTGCCTTTTCAGAGCGTTTCCTTTTGCCTGGTTTGCCCTACCCTCCCAAGGAGTCCCCTTCAATCTTTGGGACATTTGGTCAAGCTTTAAAAAATCTGACAAGCTGCAGGGTTTTCTATAAATGCAATAAGAGTAAAAACCTATTAATACTCTGAAATTGACTTAAAGAGTATTCAAATGCCTACTTCTTTCTCAGTTTTTTGTTTAGTTTTTTGTGAACATTTTTCAACACAAACTTTTCTGCGTGGTTCCTTGGTTGCCCCACCGCCTGCCTGCCTTGTGACAGCTTCCTTTTGGCTCTGAGCGTTTTTTTCGCTGCCTTTAACAGGTTTTCATTTAAAGTTGGCAAAAGCCACTTTTGCGGAAATTGTGAGTGCATGTGTGTGCCCGAGAGCCTTTAGATTTCACTCGTCAAGGTTGGTCCACAAAAGCACAGGAGGCGACCCAGTTAGCGGCCTTGGTTCCTTCCCAGAAAGCTCTCTTTTATATACGATGATTTCTGGCTGCCCCGCCAGAGCAGACCATTAACAATTTATTTAATTAACCATTACTTCATCCAGCGAAAGCAAAAGCATTCGGGCGATTTAAAAGAGAAAGATACTCGTATGCGCGTATTAAGCGAAATATTTATCGCAACAACTGGTTGGGCGAGGTGATGACATGTGAACATGTCACCCAGGGGCACCATTTAAATTTGCTTTTAAATGTTTTTATGGCTTCATCAATGGCCGCACCTAATTGCAATTTAATTTGCCATAAAACGATTGCACAAAAGGGTTTCGGCCAAATTGAAAACGTGCCAAGCATCTTTAAGATGCTCCCAGCTCAGCTGTCTACTTCGCATAAAAAATGTCATCCCGTCTGGTTCATCCCATCAGCCCCACACCGCGCCGTCCTTCCCCCGCTTTGATCTATTCCCTTGATATTGAGAATGTTTCACAGCAGATGTTACCCGAGTGTTCCTTTTTATTTTACTGGCTTTTTTCGTGCTTTAGTTGAAGTTTGTTGACCTGAATTAGGGGAGCCGGGCGCATGCAAAATGGGGTTATTTGCTCACGCAACGATTTGTCGTTTTACTTCACGAATATTTATTTACGGAATTGGAGTATGAATAATATTTGCGAGGCAGGGTTCATGATCGACAGCCGCAGCCCCAACCTGAAGTTGAATAACCCGAGCGAGACTGCAATCGCGACTCGAACGAGAATGATAAATGGCAGCGAGTGTGAAGGCTCGGAGTATCCGACAGCCTTGAGCCAGTGGAGTAAACCCAAGCAAGGTTCTCGAAAATGCAACCTCAAAAGCCAGGCAAACACGAGATATATTAATTGAACAACTGCGACTGCAATGGCAGCGGGTTTTTCGGTTCCCATCATGCAATAAATGCATTATTTATGGAATCTATTGAAGACTAGTAAATAAAGCTACGCATTCTTCAAGATACTGCAAAATTATAGCGAAAACATCCTATAACGAAGACAGATTAAAGATCAAACAAGCTAAACCACAATTTTCTGTATATTCCTTAGTTTTGGTATTGTATACTAATAAATAAATAAATAAATAGTCGCATACATTAGGGTATCTAGCGGTGGTAGAAGGAAATCCAGAAACCAGTAAACGCTCGGTTGCATAATCGCGAAAACATCATGATGATTGGCCACATATGGCAGCTACTCCGAAAACCTCTCCTTCCATATTTTATACAGATATCAAATGTGCAACTGTTGCACGATCCCAAAACGGAATGAATGGTTCCGCCTTGTGGCAGGCAGGCTGGCAGGGAGGCAGGCAAGCAGGCTGGCAAATCGTTGTTTGGCTTTTAAGGAAATTACGTTGCACAAACGAAACGTTGTGGCTAATAAACTTTGGCGACACATTAGCCGTGGCAGAAGATAGTCTTTGATTTGGTTTTGCGGCTGTTTTTGTTTCAGCATTGTTTGTTGCTTTTGCAACGGATAATAAAAATGCTGGCCAATGGGTTCGGTTCGGTTTGGTTTCGGTTTCGGTTAGCTTTGGGGCGCCGTTCGCTTTTGTTTTGCTGAATGCTGATTTCTGCCTTGGCATTGTTTGTTTTGCAATCATGGTGCCACACACTCCACCCTCCACACCACACAACAACACACCACCCACCCACCCAGCCCCTCATCTACACAGCTACTTGTCTTGCGTACAATGGAATATGCATGTTTCAATTATGGCGCTCAAAAGCCAAAGCCCCCAAGCCCGCCCCCAAAAACCGAACACAATAGATTCTATGACGACGAGGGCATGGAAGCGGGGAAAATTCTACGTCTACAGTGCAAATGGAAATTTATATACATTGCAATGGGAGAAAAAATAAAGCATACAAAGGCGCAAGAGCGAGAAGCGCCGCAGCAGCAAAGAAAAATGTTTTCCTAATGCATTTTTCCACTTTTCCTTTATTTTTTCCACTGGCAAACATTTATTTTTTTCCTCCCAACTTGCATGCGCATCCATCCATCCATACAGTATATATAGTTTAGTACTCTTGACATGGAAGGAAAAATAAATGCGAACGCATTTAGCTGAAGATATTAATGTGTCTGTCAAGTGGCCAAAACGCAAAAGCTGCGAAGTATGCTGCGCCCTAAGAAATTGTTGGCCATCAGTCGAAAAATCGATTCGTGACTCAATCGATGGAGGGTAATCCCATCCAATCACCTGGCAGGGTCCACCATCATATCCGCTACAATGAAATGCTCGGAATGGTTTTTGTTTTCCCTCGAATAAGAAATAGGAGACCCATAACACCGGGGCCCAAAGAAAGGGTCAGCCAGAGCCAACGGAAGTCATTTATTTCGGTTCACGACATAACAATGAAATGGGCATAACAATTATTTGGTCAAAAGAGGGAGACTCAAGCAATTTCAGGGCGCCTGCAGGAGGGACAAACTTGGCTTAAATCAGACATCATTATGGGACCTACACTGGGGATTTTGTCAGTCAAGAGTTTGTTTTTAAAAACCATTTCCTTTAGGTATTTATTGAAAACTACTTTGCCTTTTGCAAATATTAATCAAATAAATGTACTAAAACCATTATTATTATATTTTGAACAAGTAGAAACGCTGTAGTCGAGATTTATTTAATTTCCGATCTTTATAAAACTTGCCACATGGCCAGATATTTAAACTTAGAATTTTAAGCAGAAAGATTTATCTAAGCATATTCTAAATATATACTAAACGCACTTCAAACTCGGCTATTGATGCTGATCACGAATATATATATGTACTTTGTGGGGTCGAAAATGCCTTCTTCTCCCTGTTACATTTGCACAAACTTTATATACCATTTGTACCTAAAGGTACATGGTATAAAAAGGTTGCCCTTTGGTTTTATGTATTTCCAGGGCCTTCAAATGGCCTGGGCTGATATCTAACTCTGCTTTAAGCCAAAGTCATTAAAAGCCAGCCAGTTTTATTTTGTTCTAAATATTTCCGTCTGCAGCATCCACTGTCATTGTGTTTTGCACAAAACATAATTGCAATGGAGGCAGAGGAAACAGGATGGGCTCGGCTGAAACAAGTTGGGGCCGCAACTACTATTTCCAGTCATTAATTATGCAAGTGCTTTTTAATATTGTTGAAAACCCAGAACCGACGCGTCAGTTCCAAATAACGACAGCCTGCTGTCAATTTGTCTAATGGATATTTCTGTCGAGTGCTCCTTGTGCTTTTGCGCGGGGTCACTGCAGGATGTGTGTGACATTCGGGATTTTCAAAATCGAGGGATTACGAAACCGAAATTCAGGCAAACAATTAACCCACTTATTCGGAAATAACTCACGTTGATTCTTTTTATTTTGGGATTCCATTGTTGTTGGTAGTACGTTAACCTCTTTGGCCAACGAATGCCAAAGTCAAAACAAAAGCGAAATCCGTAATATGATTCATACGTCCGATAATCGTAATATTTGTGAATAAAACCCACCAACCGAAGCTTCAGTGTCATATTCATATGCGAATACAATAAATATGATTTTCTTGTCACTCTTTTTTGTTTATACTGTAATTTATTACGGCAGCAGTGCGGGATGAGGGGGTGGTATTCCCAATAATACAATTTTGGTATAAACAAAAAGGTGAAACTGAGTAAACCTGAATGGCCAGAGCCGTGTATAGGTTTTATTTATACTTTTTATATACATTTATTTGTGATTTGCCAGCATTGACAATACCCAAAGAGACTGAAAGATTTTTAACGATTTTTGACACGACGTCACCATTGATTCATCAGTTTCTTTTTTTGGCTTGCAAAATATTTAAATTTGTCTTTAAATTTTTGCTTGCCTTGCTGACAAGAGGAAATTAAACCCGTTGAATATAAATTAAATTTGCCATGCTCGAAAGAAGAGGTATACCCAAATGTGATTTTATGAATTTAAAAAAAATAAACAAAGTCGAATTTGTGATTTGCTAGTGAATATTCTCAAAATCGCTTAAGTTCCCATGCCCGTGACTCTCCGGGAACACTCATAAATTGCATTTGACACTTTTTCCCCCAAGCCAAGATAAACTGTGGAAAGTGCGGAAAATGCAGAGTTTACGAAACGCTTTTCATAGCTGTAAAAATGCTGGCAGCGTTTCCTTGCGGCAATTTATGCAGTGGCAGTGGCAACTGGCAACAAAAAATGCGGAAAACAAATCGAGGCGACAATGCGAAGAAAGTGCATTACCATTTGTAAAGTGATGAACAATAAATTACCAACATATTACACATCATATGACTTAATCTTCGAAAAAAGCGCTATATGCAAACCGCCCCAAAAAGATGATAAATCGTGTGAACAAAGCCTTAAGCGGAGTTTGATTGAGGAATGGGATGGAGTTCCCTTGGCATTTATCAAACCTAGCTCCGATTGGGCCCTATCTCAAGCATTAACATGTTGGCCAAATACAAAAACGAATTATAACTAATAAGCGTGCTTAATACCATTGTTAGGCAAATTGGTAGCCAGAGAAAAACCTACTATATCGATGGATTTTATTCGATTCGGCGCTTTCATTATGGGTTTCTTTCGACGCGTTGATATCGCATTTTTCACCCTCGGTATTCCCTTTTGTCAAATAAATGAAAAAGAAATATCGTCGCGGCTACTTTATGCGCCACACTCTGTGTGCTAGAGAGTGAATGGGAAATAAATTTGAAAATTATGCAAATTAAGGCATTAATATTTGTGTGCCAGGCATTTGTTTAATGCTGTCGCTTTTGCTTAATGATGAGTCCCCTTATTGGGATAAGCAAGCAAAGCCACTCTGAAAGTGCAAGTGTTGAGTTGGAGATGCAAAAATTTAAATAACACAACTGGAACACGGAATTCTGCTATGATCTGCCATGGCATTGAGCTTTTCAGGCATTTCCACTCAAATTACAAAATGTATAAAACAACTATATAAACCCTGGGCGCCCAAACCGTATTCCATTAATATTTGAATGAATTTTCAGCAAAAGTTTGCTCGCCGGCAAACAATATGAAAAATAACTTTGGACAGGGCTGCATATGGCGGCGTCAATTAACCCAATTAACTTGATATATGCATAGCATGCATATATAATTTTCGGACCAAAAAGTTAACTTCATCTGAACGGGTTTATCTCTGGCCCAACGAGAATTTTTTCAAGTTTTTCCTCTGTTTTTACACTTTATTTTGACTATTTTCAATGATTTGCATAGGATTATCATAAATTATGCTATGATTTTATTTATGACAGGTGCGCGTGTTTGTGAGTTTTGTTGCCACGATTTTGATGATGCGGCCCCTTCTGACAAATGTTTTATTTGGTGTCTGATAGTTTACACGTCTCTGTCTAATTTGCAGCCGAGTTGTGGCTCAGTCTGGGCCTCGGCATTGAATTGATTGAAAGATTACGCAAATGAATGTCGTGCCGTGAGACGAACTTGTTAGCCATAATTGTCCCTTCTGTCTTTGAAGTGCTATTAAACCAAAACTGGGGCGTTAGAAAGTTGCTTAATCAAAACTAATTACATTTTGCGGTGGGTGGAGTGGCTTTCCCTCACAGAAAGTGCGAAGCTGAGGGGCTATTGATTTTCTGGCAAGTGGTTATTATTGCTTCAGCTGTCAGAGTTGACTCGAGCAGTGGACTCAAGGGATTTCGTCAAAATATTTATCTTGGAGAACTTTACCCGAGCTGATTGAGCAGTGCAAAGATTAAAGGCGGAAAATTAAAATCACTTTCGAGATGTAGTCAAAATAATTGAGTCTTCAAGACCTATTATGCCATGTACCTTAAGGTACAAATGGAATATTAACTTTGTAACAGGGAGAAAGAGCCGAGTCGATCTAGCCATGCCCGTCTGTATGTATAAACACGTCGTTCTCCGAAATGGTAAGACCTACAGACGTAATTCTTTTTGTTTTAGGTTCGCTATATGTGTACACAGAGTTTATTTCAAATTTTCGCCACGCCCCTTACCGCCTTCACAATATGCATAAAACTGTATTTTAAGATGTGGAAAACGAATTGATGTTGACAATAGGTACATGGTATCTCGTTGTCGAGAAATTATCTCGTTGTCGTTTCTACCTATTTTGTCCAGACTTAAGGTGGGGAAATATCTGAGCCATAACTTGAATGGACTTGCCACTTCTGAGGGCCATGATGAAAGCGAAAATGAAAATGATGATGTTGCTGCTCCCAGGACGATGCTGCTGCTGGCATTCACTTTATTGCTTCCACTTCACTTGGCCCGCATAGCTTGACAACATTTTTGCAGCACTCGCCGCGCTCCGTTGCAATAGAAACAAAAATCCAGGCTCCTGGCACCACAAATATTTTATGGTTTTTTTAGCTCAGTTTGTGATGGAAGTTATGCGTGGCCTAGGCGCACCCCTTGACAAATGCATCCCCAGTGGGTGGCAGTGCGGTTTCGGCGGCACTGTTGCACAGTTGCAGCTCACAGGTTTAGTTATATTTCTTTCAGTTTTTTCCCGCCCTTTTCTGGGTCAGAGATAGCCATATTTTGGTGTGTTTATTTTCGACTGCAGTTGGCTTTTGGCAGTTGGCAGCTGGCAGTCGAGGAATACTATATTTTAAAGGTAGCGACCTGAAGTGATGGTCAATTTGCTTGTGGGCTGGTGTGGAGATTTTTGCAGCGATGATTTATGGCACCTCGAGTGCTCCGAGCCCCATCCAAAAATTTGTACTAACAAAACGCCCCGCGCAAACAAATTAAAATTCGTGCGTGTTTTCCATATTTTAGGAAGGGCGGGGCTGGCAGAGACAGAACGATGAAATTAAATTTTGCTCGCACTTTTCCAAGATTTATTCCACTTGTCATTAGATGGGAAAAGAAAAATCGACCATCCCGCTCGGTTAACCATGAAAATTGATTGCGGCCAGCAGCTGTGGATGCTTTTTTTAAGTGTTTCTTCCACTTTCGTATTTTGCCGGAAGCATTATGTGTATTAATATTTCCCAGCGCTTTCAATAGCGTTTTGCGCACATGCAGCTTAATATAGTATATCCATTGCGAGAAAACTAGGGAAAACTAAATGTTGTTTTCGTTTGCATTGATGTATGACACTCGGCTGCTTAAATTAGTTCATTGTTGTCCAAAAGCTGTCAACTGTCAGCCCTGCCCCCCGAAATTTTTCACGGCACGCAACACGCACTATGAGGCATGTTCTAAAATAGCCACGGCAATATTGAAACGCGCAGAGTTGAACGCATGAAAACACTTTAATACCCATTGAGGATTTAATCCCTGCACAAGATACAAAGTTCCGCAGTCACGCCAAGTCAAGTCAAGGCCTTTGCCAACACAAGATCCACTTATTTTCATACATTTTGCCAAGTTCATAAGATTAATCTGGGTCACTATTTTTCTCTGCGGTCAGACATCTCTAATCCGCCCTTACTGTGCAATTCGCAATTTAATTCTCCAATTAACTGAAGCTCAAAGATGGTGGAAAAGGGAAAATTTAAAAGGTACGGCAGCATTTCCAGCAAATTGAGTGAGTAATCCCATTTCATCGTTTAAGTAATTAAGAAGATTACAAAATGTGACACATACCCGCAACACCATGAATGATTTAGGAGGAAAGTGTTTTCAAAGAATCTGACCAAAAACCAAAGTGCAAAGCTTATTAAGAGTTGATAAACTAATGCATTGGGGCTCGTACACACAATTTTGAAAGCACTTCCCGGTTCACAAGAGCGAGAGTTGTAATCACTTTGATGATTGAAAAAGATTAAACGAGTGCATGAGTTTTCTTCCGCATAACGCTCGCATTACGTGACCACTCGAAAATGGCTGGTAATTAAAGGCAGGCATCTTGGGAGGCAAACCAATTGAATTCAATCAAAGAAGGCCAGCAAACTGAGACAAAACGGCGATACAAAGTTGTGAATAAATATAAGTGTTGCTGTATTAACATTATTGTAAGTCCCTGGAGTTGAAATAAGGTTGGGTCTCGTAAAAGTATCATATTGACACTGCCATAAATCAAACCGGGACGCTCATTAATTTGCTTCCCCAAGCAAAGCGATCCAATTAATGTGTAAATGAGTAATAAATTAATGTTGGGCCCATAGAAACTTTCCCATCGCTCGCATTGGTATTCGAATGCATTTTCAAGTGCAAGTCGCAAGTTAAAGGGGTTTTTTTTTTTGGGGCCCCCATTTGAAAACGAAACATGATGAATGAAGGCGCAGAGATACATATTTTTCAACTCTGCCGCCGGCAAATTAATTTAAATGCGTTCAGCAAATTGATTTTGGGGGCATTTCGACTAAATTTGGTAACGATTTCTGGTAGCTGTGGCGTCATTAACACTCTGATAGAGCAGAGCCGCACAGCCTTCGGAAATCACAATCACATTCCCAAAACCGAGTGGAATCCGCTTAGTGAAGACAGCAGCCCACACTCTCGGCGGATGGACCGAGTCCCCCAATTTTCGAATAGTCTGGGCGAGTGTGTGATTTGATTTCTTTCGGTTCGATTGATTGAAAGTCTGTCAGCAGAATTCAATTGGAGGGAAAAATCACAAAACCGGCAAACATTTAATTGCGCGCCCAAAGAAGACATAAAAACCATGGCAGTCGTGTTGAGGAAGCGGCGAAAAAATTCAAAAATTCGTTATAAATCTCAGGCAAAGAGCAAATATAAATAGCTTATGAATATGCATGGCTGGCTGGCTGCCGACCATATTTGGCCCATAAAAAACATTCACAGCAACCGGCTTACCTTGGATATTTATGCACACCGTGAGCCGGGATGCCGGGAATCGAAATTGGTTTTTTAGTTTAGCTTTCACTTTCCCCATTCATCAAACAGACTCAATTTGGTGGAAGCCGCTAACACAAACTTATAATCTGTTTTTGGGGGAAACTATTTTATCGGCCTGCCGCGGGTCAAGGTTGTGCGGGAAATGGATCGGATGTCGGCTAATGTGAGTCAAGGTTGGTCAAATTAAGCTAAATTGCTAACGGATTGCAGACTATTAATCTATCTCAGGTCCGCGCAAAAGTACAAATCACTTCCAGCCCCCGAAATTGTTAACAAACATTCATCCGCTCGCTGCCATTCATCCCAAACTGAATGCTGTGCTCCCAACTTTATGTTATGCTCTTTCCAGTTAAACTCGATTTGGGTTTTGATGAATCTGGATCGCTTACCTGAAACAATAAAAGAGAATTGATCTAATAAGTATAAAAAGGCCATTAAAATCGGCGTCTATTGTATGCAAATAAACTTATGAGTAGAAGCAATCAGGTGAATTGTCTCATCTAAAACTGAAACTAAAACTTAACCTTAATAAAATTGACTCGATATCGTCAAAATCTGACCTTGGGGCAAAAATTTCTTGACTTCAATGTTTGGTGAACAACAGAGTCATCAGCTCGGTTGATCTCTTCGCTAGATTAAAATTAAAGCTGTTTTGTTTTCAACCATTTAAATGCCAGAGCAAAAATGCTAACTAGCCGGGTTGGGGCAGCCAAACCTCATGGCTCTAATTGCACATCAATAAATTGTGCATTAATTTTGCTGCGGTATTTTCAATTAAAACGTCAGCTACTAGGGCACCTCATTAATTACAAATTTGGCGCTAATTTTGCCCAAACACACATACGGCCTAGCATAAAATGGCACTTTCCTAGGTATGGGCGACAGGCCAGTGCGCAAATTTGCCCACATAACTCAGTGTCAATATTTATGGGCGGTCCGAACATGCGGTTCGCCCACACAGCTGCCGCCAACAACAAGAAATAGAAATAGTATCGCATCTAGTGGCAGTTGTGGGCGTGGCCGCATTGAAAACACGACAGCAAAGCGTTCTTAAGCCACTCACGATCAATTAAAGATACATTAAAGATACATTTTTATGGTCCGCAAACTGGGTTACGAAGTTGACGGACCGCTTTTGGAATCGTATTATTTTCCTCGCCTAATTGAGAACATTAATCGAAGAGAACTACCAATTAAAAGATCGTTTTATCGACCAACTGATGATGGGTAATAGAACCCAATAGCTTGATATCGGTTTATAATTTATAAGTCATGGAATAACTTCTCGGAAGAACTACCAAAATAACTTCACCCTTTTTAATGACTTTTAACGACCCAAAGCTTGATTTAAGGAATCCAACGCGCATTTTTGATCACCTTGATATGCATATTTGTTTATATTTAGCGGTATTATGTATCTGGTGTTACCCACAACAAGTTGATAAACTTTTCGCATGGACCATAAAAACTTTAGTGATCAGGTATATAAATAATGCATAAACGAGACTAGACACTGTTGCTAATTTGACTTTTTTGTGACGCAAAATCCCATGGCACACGCAGATAAACAAAAGCAAATACGGCAACTGCTGGAATAAATTAAGCAATTTAGTTTGCCGCTCAGATTTCAATGCTGTTTAATTGAAATAACAAAATATTAATGACACTTAATCGAGAGCAGATTAACCTTTGGCGTTCTAGCGAACTCCAAATTCAATCAAACTGTGACTATTTCAATTGCTCTTTTTACCCGCGCCGACCAATTGAAACGCTAAACGAATTATAATAGCCATTTCATTGTTTGGCCGAAAAAATAAACGCTATAAAATGGATTTACCCCGGCAACGGAATTTAAATTGAACTATCAAAACTCAATCAGTCGTGTCGGAGTTTGTTGTTGGATTTTCAAAGAGTTGTTTTTATAAAACAATTTTTTTTAATTGGGCCACAAAAGAAATGAACGGCGCCTGACTGCTTGACTTTGAGTTTAATGGGGATTACGTTCTGTGAAATTAATTAGCTCACTTTCAGTAAATTATAATGCTCTCAAGGGAACCACAAAACAGTTTCAATTAACAATCACCGATAAAAATGCAAATAATTATTCATGATTGCTTTCCTATCTGCAGTGGCCTGTGCACTATCGGAAAGTCGTTAATGTTTNGGGATTACGTTCTGTGAAATTAATTAGCTCACTTTCAGTAAATTATAATGCTCTCAAGGGAACCACAAAACAGTTTCAATTAACAATCACCGATAAAAAATGCAAATAATTATTAACGATTGCTTTCCTATCCGCAGTGGCCTGTGCACTATCGGAAAGTCGTTAATGTTTCGCCTATTGCCTTCTGTTTTACTACCCAAAATCTGGAAATAGTGTTTGCATACGAGTATTACCCCCAACTCTCATAAAGATAAGCCAGCCCACCCGAATCCAAGATGCTCGCTTGATTGACAAATAAAACTCCTCACAAAAGTGGCTGACACACAATCCGCACTCGGAGGTGTCGGCGATGGCTGATGATGGTTGATGGGGCTTTAAATATTGAATGCGTAAATAATAAATATTAATCACTAGAGCCCGCACTCGCTCATTGACTTTAATAATTGAATCGGCTTCGAGTAGAGGGGCCCACCAAACGAGACACGGGACCCGGACCTTGCACGCGACTTTTTTGTCGGCTCATTGCTGTCAAAAGTGGTGTCGGAAACCTTATAATTTCAAATTTATAGTTACCTTTTCCGCCTTTTTTTGGCTAAATGGTTCAGTAATGTTCTAATTACGTGGGCGCGTGTCTGTTTTATCGCGCCGCCGAAATCATTCGCTATTATTTATGGTTGGGCCAGGGGCTTGCCTAACGCGATGTCACTTTTCGGGACACTTACGGGCATGGCTGCGTATCACAATGGTTCATGTTCATGTTCATATCGGGAATTAGTAGTGGAAACATGTTCTGTTTTTGATTGCCAGGTGGTGTGGGGCATTTGTAATTGCTCTGGTACCCGCTTTGGGTGATAAATTGGGTGTTTGATGGCCCGGCTGCTTGTTTACACAAATCGAAAATGGAATCGAGGAAATGGAATGGCAATAAAGTGTTTTTAAGCCTAGCTGGGGTACCTACTATACTTGCCGTCCTGAAATCCACACCTTATACGGCAGGGTGTTCCATTAAATTGTATGTCACTCATTCAGCCCACTTCCATTTCACTCGTAAGATACATCTGACAGATACTTTGCTGGCAAAAAAGCTCTCACGTGGCCAAATCCACTGGCAGGCGAAATGCGAAACTCATAGTTCTTTCGGGGGGGCAAGACAATGAATGGCGTGCCTGTCACATATCATAAAATAGTCGGGCCAAACTATTTCCATATAAATCGCATGCGGCGGAGCCAACAAAATACACGCCGAGAAAACAAAAGTGAAACTTAAGACGACTGGCGCTGTTTACACGCCACAACTTTCCACTTGGGTTGCTTGAAAAGTGCAACATCTGCCGGGGGATTAGGTATCAAGTGTTTGGAATTCCTTGGGCCATCCATCAAATGCGTAGCGAACAAATCGAAAATTGCAGGTTGCAATGTTTGCCGGCTGTCAGCGCTGCGTTGTCCGTCGTCCGGTTGATAAATGTGCAGGCAAATTGAATGCAAGCTAAAGATTTTTCGCACAATTGCCGGCCAAATGCCGAAATGCCAAAGTGCCAAGCCGAGAGCCCAGAAGAGCCAAGCCTTGATTGCAGCATTCATGCTTCTTGAGGCTCTTTGGCGGCTGCCAATCTGGCCACGAATTCAAATTGAAATTCACAAAATAGAGAGAAGCGAATGCTTCAAACTGTCAACGCCGAAAACGCGTCAAGAGCCATGGGAATCGAATGAATAAATAAAATAAATTCATTGCGGTGCGTCCGAGCAGAAGGCTATAATTGCTTATGAAAATATTATAGCTTTTCAGTTTGATCCTCAACAAATATATCCCTATTGCCGCCCTCTTTTGTTAGGTTTTTTATTTTGCCATGGCCATCGGATCAAATTACGCAAAAAATGGGCATTTGCATAACAAAGCGAAACACAAAGTTGATTTATTAATGGGCTCTAAAGTCGCACACTTCTTGGCAAATTAAATTCAAATTAAAAGACACATAAACTATATACAAGCACTATAAAAGTAGACCAATCAATTCTATCGAAATCAAGACAAACAATGATACTAATTAGGCTGAAAAAATGAAACGGAAAAACCAACAAACAGCGACTTCTGAAGGTAAACTTAAAAAGCCTGTTTGTGTTTTCCTCTTGCACAAAAAACAATTAACAACAAATAAATAAAAGAAATGCCGACACAAATGTTTTGCCACTGATCAAAAAAGTAGAAAACACGAATTTAAAATAAGAAAATAAATAACACGAACACAACATAAAGTATGTTGGACAAATTGATTGTTCATTTGAAACGGGAATGTAAGAAATATCCAACAACATGAACAGCAACAGAAAAGCAATTAGTTTGCTTTATGGGGTCAAGGGTTAACGGCAACCGCAAACATCGCTGCGAGCGAAAAACAGTAGCAATTCAACATTTTTTTAGCCAAGAAAAAACATTAAAATATTGATTACCTGGGCAGTTTATATGCAGTGAAAGGGTATGGATTTTAATTGAATATAAACTGCTTTAACAGTATTTACCTTTCCAATGTACTCGTATATGCAGAAAGGGGGGTGAATGTTCTTAAATTTTGAATTACTTTCGATTTAAGACAAACTTACAACACAAATACCCGAACCTCACGGAAAATAAAGAAAACATAATTTGCATAAACAAATGTCAGACGATCTGTTCGACAAACAACAACAATAATAAAATTGCCAAATTAAATCATATAAAACAAACCAACATGACGGTCGGGGAACCTATGAATTTCTATATGTATCCGAATACATACTGATATTTGAATGCCCAAAGGGGGTTGGCTGGCTGGCTGTTTGGGATGATGGGCCCAGATAAAGCCGCCAAACTGAACAAAGTGTTGTCAAAAACGACAAAATATGAACACAGCAAGAACAAAATCCCATGGATGGATGGGTGAGCTTGTGGGGGGTTGGGCTGTTGGGCTCGTGGATGTGTCGGGATGATGGCTTCACCTCCACGAATTCCGCCTATTACGTGCCGACAAGGCAATAAATATTTGTACATACAGTGTATGCGTGCTTGGGCAGAGGGCTTTGAAAAGCCGTAAGGCATTGAAATTTAAATGCACAACGTATAGCTGCAAAAAATGGGGGAAAAGGGAAGCGGAAACGCGGGAATACACATGCGAAATGAGTGGGCACACGCAGGAAGTGTAGCCCGGCCATTTTATATATTTTTTGCGTTCCCCAAAAAGCTTCCAACGAGTCTTAACGCCGGGCCCACAGGTAAGTCAACGCTGCGTATTAGCAATGTAATTTAACCCAGGGGCATACATTCCACATATAAATGTTCTTCACCCCAAAATGCAAATTGCGTACATTTTGCAGAATTTATGCCAACATTTGTGTTTATTTTTAATTTTATAACCGAATCAATCAAGCCGATGGGGAAAAGGCCCAAAAGTGCGGAGGAAACCCCATCTGCCGCGCAAAGCTTTTCCAATGATAAGGCGCCCTGGGACACACATAAGTTTTAATTATAAGCCTGCCAGGATGCATGGGGAATACTCGGGAAACAAAAGGAGATCCACAACGACGGCTTTCCGAAGTTCTCGCTCAGGTAGCACTTGGCAAATCCCTCTAAGAACCCCATAAGTACTACATAATACTCGATACGAAATAAAAATACACGTGTGCACTACGAGAAAATGAACAAAACTCTAAGAAGATTACAAGTAAATGAGGTTGTGTTCAGGGGAAAACAATAGGTTTACATTGAAGGTAAACAATTTTATTTGGGAAATATATAGCGTGTCCCCATTGTCACTTCCAAAAGTTAGTAGAGCATGACAAAACTCTTTTTCGCAATTTAAATACAATTGAAACATTTTTTCGCGTGCACTTCTGTACATTTACTAAGCTCTGCGGGAGTTTTTCCTCGTATTGTGCAAGAATTTCCCAAAAGAAGGTCCGAAGGTACCGAAGGAGATACAACTGACATCAGAGGGCCAGCAGACAAAAGCCTTCATGGCATTCGAAGGCTTTGGCCAAACTTTTTATGCTTCCGAATCCCCCAGTCGTTGTGGATCTGCCTCCTCAGCCCAGGACAGACACAAAACAAAAAGCCATAAAGGACGGATAAGCAATCCTGGGAATCAAAAATCTGAAAACTATGCAGAAGCCAAAAGACGAATCAACAAAAACCAGAGGGGTTGCCCACACAACTACTCGCCCTAAACACTGAAAGTGTTGCTGACAAACAACTGGAATTCCATTTTACGACTTGTTATGATGCCTAAATATGGCCAAAAACCCATCCACCAACAACTGTTACGAAATTGCGTCGCCAATAGGTCTGGACACACTCTCTAGGATGTGCCGTCCCATTCGAGGCACAGACGGAAATGTATTTGCTCTTTGCGTTCCGCTTTTTCCAGCAGGACTCGGAGTTGTTGGCGTTGTCATCAAGCCGGAGCTCCTTGAAGTAGGCAAAGAAAACCTTTCGAAGCGAAAAGCAAGTTGTTTAGAACACCGAATAGGTTTTACCCTAGAGGTTTTATACAGAAATCATGGATTGATTTTTTGTGTTAAAAAATATATCCCTAAAATGTCTAAATTGTGAGAATTTGATGAAATGTAATAGTTTTATAGTTTTATAGGTTTAAAAGTTTCAAAACTTTGAACATTTTTTGTAGTGAAACAAATAGAATGAACTAAAAACTGAAGACTACTTCGGATTTAATTTTAAATTAATATAATAAGCTTAAATGGTCATTTGGTTCTAATATAATTTGTCTCGTATCCACCTCAATGAGATTGGAGTACTACCCGAACGGAAACAAGGACGCGGGATTTTGCAGCTCTAAAAAAAGACGCAAATCCCCCCAAAATCAACCCCCTAGCGACGATACCGATGAGGACTACGACGCCACACGCAATCCTCTAGCCGGGGAGCGAGCGCAGTGCCCGGGTCCCACCCCGGAGAACTACCCCGATCCCCGCCTGGTTTTCTGAGGGCTGATTACCTTGGTGTTCGATGCCGACGCCGTAACAGTTGCCGCTTGGTATTTTGGTATTTTATGAGATTTACGGCGGCGGCGCTGCCGTCTAAATGTATGCCAGCTAATTTTTATTCAAATACATTTGGATGTACCAGCGCGTATGCCTGTGTGTAGGTTCCTTTTCAGCTTTTGGGAATATTTCGTGTGCGCAATAAAAATTAATGGCCTCGTCTGGCTCTTCTTTAGCTTTTTTTCGGCTCCTTCGGCTCCTGGCGTTGACGTTGATTTTAGTTTCAGTCCCCTGATTGGGTGGCTCCCTGGCCGGCCGCCTGGCTGGCTGACTTTCAATGGACTTTTATGGCCGGCTCCTTGAGGTTGGAGTGCAGATACATAGATAGGCTACACTCTGTGTGCCAGCGAGTTCCAATGAATGTTAAACGTTAATTGCTCTGGTTATGGCACTCCCCGGAGGTTCTGTCCGAAATCACAGGACATGCCAACACTTGCGGAATCTCGGGCATTTCCCAGTTCACTGTTCGCCCTGAATCAAAATCAATCAATGCACTCGGGACCGTGGGGGGAGAACTCATCTAACGCCTTTTTGTGTGCCAACAACACAAAAATGGTTAGCAAAGCCCCCGGGCAAGGTTTCGTCCTTTTGTGCAAAGCCCCCAAATAGTTGGGCCATTTCACTTTCTCCTACATACTTTCCTATATCTTTCATAGAAAACCTGGCTTTGAGATGGGCAGGTGTGTGTGGAACCGAAACGGTGGCAAGCATTTGAACCTGGTTATTATTGAATATTATTTGGTAAATGCTAAAGGGCCCCTAGCACGTTTCTTGTTTTTATGAGCCGGGCCATAAGAAATCTTTGGCCATAAATTGTGGTTGATTTTGCCATCGTATTTAGATTGCAGTTGGCCTTTAAGGGATAATAAGCTTGTAGTTCAAGAAGCTTTTGAATAGGGTATACGGCCAAGTTGATGAAGGTTAAAGCTTGGAAATGAATATAGCTACGAGTAAATCTTTTAAAATGAAAATAGTAAAATGAATATAGCTCGTATAACTTCTTACTGTATAAATTTATAAAGCTATGAAATCTTAATTTTTTGGTAGCAATCAAAATTCTATTTAGCATCTTAAAACTCAGATTTTCTAATATTTCTTTTCTCTGGAACGTTCTGTTTAGGAGGCAACTTTCGAATCCTTGGATTTGTATTCCTTTTAAGACTCTGGGCCACAGGAATAGAGTATGCCCTAGTTGGATAATCATTTTATTTCGCTGCTATTTATTTGACATATAAAAAGCTGCCATTACCGCTTTCCAAGTTCCGAGTGCACACGGCAAATATTTTATGGCTTGTTTATTGTTCAGTTAGAGGCCTTGGAACGGGGCGGAAATTGGGGCGGGGAGGTCACAGGACAGCCCAGAACAGGACAGGACTGGAGAGGATCAAGCGACTTTCGCATTTATACGCATTTTCTATGCTAAACCAACATCCCGACGGTAGTTATTTGTGGGCTTTTTATGGTTTTGTTGATTCTTTATATTTTTTTATGTCAGCGGAATTTGTTTATTGTTTATTTTTGTGCACACACATGTGATATTTTAGTTTTTTTTTCTTTTTATTTTTGTGCACACACATGTGATATTTTAGTTTTTTTTTTCTTTCCCCGTATCTAAGCAACAACAAGTCCTTGGAAGTGTAAATCCTTTGAGTCAGGCGTCAGAATTCGTAGCGAAAAACACGCGAATCAGGCCAAAGTTTCGACCCGCAACTGCAGCGAAACGGAGAAACGGAGCTCAAACTCATTAAAAGAATTTAGACAAGGTCCAAAGTGAAAAGCCAAAGGGAAATAAGAAACCCATTTAAAAACTCTCGCACTCGCGTCGGGCGAAACAATGAAAGATTGTTGCCGGCAATCCGGGGGCCTTGTAGGCGTTCTCAACTCGGCTCGAAAGTGTCTCAAGGCATCCAAACTGCGCCAAAAGCCACTCGAAAGGCCAAGACTTTAGCCACTCGAAAGCTGCTGCTGTTCGCAGCTAACAAGTCCTACTGTAGTGGCCACAGAAGTAGCTGCCACACGATATGATGGAGTCGAAATGTATTTTCCACTGCAAACAGAGGCGTGGGAACCATTCCCAGGCACAGCAGCCACTAAACGATCCAAAAGATTGCATGAAAATGCTAAAGGTAGCAGTTGTTGGCCAAACAAATCTTTAAATTGGTACTACATTTTGAATTACTGGTTGCCATACCAATTATTTTACTTTGTATGAATTACTTAGAGCTCTAGGATATTGCGAAAGGAAAACTACTTATTACTTTTGCCCCGCTTATAGAAGTTGTTAATAAACTTGTATTAGAAATACAGTACAAAATAACTTGTTTAGATGGCAGTTACTTTCCCTGCCTTTCCATTAAAATAGTTACTACAAACTTGTATAGAAATCCTTCGGATATCTGAGCTACAGGCTTGCGTATTTCCTTGGACTCCAACAAACTTTGGCCTTTAATCTTGGCGGAAACATGGGGACACATTCTAGTTCTTAAAACATTTTCCAATCGTATTACGCAAATGGAATAAAAACTGTAAGTTTACGGGGAGGAAAACTTGGAGATGCAATTATGAAATACAATAAAGTTGCTGCGTAAAGGGAAACCTCACTGGCGAACGCAATTGTTTCTCATTTTTAGAAAGTATGCTCGGAATTTTCCATTTTTCATGGCGGAGCGGCATAGGAAATGGGTTCAAAGCCGAGTGACCTTTTTGTTAAACGTGTCGGACCCAACGCCTACACAATGCCACTCATTAGGGCACGACTTCACTCATTTGACTATCCATCTTGTCGACGGGCGAAATATGTTTTCGCTGCCACTCCGCTCGACACTGTTTTGTTTTAGCCTCCGTAGTTTTTGGCTGCAATTACGCAGCTGGCAAATATTTACGCAGACAGCAGGGGAAAAAGCTGAAGCTGAAGCTGTTGACAGCTGATGGCCGACGCCGCCTCAGAGTCTCAAATAAAATGGAAACACGAATAAAAAAAATGATAACTGAAAAAATATCAGACAACCGGCAAACAGTTTAAGGCGGAGACCCGCCTCGCTGACCCATCACGCTCTCCACTGGCGATCATTAATGGCTGATAAAAAGCAAGAGACCCGGCCGGCGAAACAACAACCAGCCATATGTCATTAAAAGCGAAAACACTTTTCATATTTATGTTTGAGCTTGACAAAGTTAAATGCTAGGCATAAAGTTGGCCATAACTCATTTGGTGGGAGACGGCCCGGCCAGGCAATGTAATAAAAACAGGGAGTTGGAGGAAATAAAATATATGGGCATACATGGGAGATTTTTGTTCGGCTAAAAGGTTTGAAGTGCCCTCAAAGAGATTTATCCGCAAGGAGATCTAAGAGGGAACACGTGGAAAATATATTTAAAGCTCCTAGGTCTTACATATTTATAATTTATGAGTTACCATTTCATCAGTTTACTCCGTTTGTTTCAAAAAACCAGAATATTCTTAATGAATCCGCCAAGGATGGCAAGCCAACAAGCCTGCACCCGTGGCGTATACGTAACTTGACCTTAATCGATACCTCGCATTTGTTTCTGATTTATTTAGACTCTTACCTGGAAAGAGAGGAACAAAAAACATCAAGAAATTAATTAATTGTATTCAAATCTGAGGGGAATAGAGAGCGCCACGCACTTTGCTAATTAACTGGCTTACACAATCGAGCAGCCCCTTGCCAATGCCCCCGTAAACCTCTTTGACTCTTTCTGCTTGTGCCCATTACGTCAAGCTGCCAAAATGCCAAAACTGAACATTCAGGAGAGTTTTGCAACATTCTTGGCCACCAATCCAAATGATATGCAAATGAAAATTGACCAATTGACCAGATGCCAGATGTTGTAGCTGCAGCTTTGGCCATGGGCCGTTGGGCCAGCTCACCGCATTTCCATTTAGCTTGGTTTTGCCATCAAAGATGCAAAACTGCCGATGCAGATACGAATGCTTCTGATGCCGATGCAGATACGGATAGTGGCTGGACAGGATTAGGCCATCCCGAGTGTCTGAGCTGGCAAATTGTAATTGATTTGCCTGCTGCCGCCCGGAAAACTGTCATTCCAACCGCCTGCCTGCCTCTGCTCGTTACCTCTCAATTCCCTCGCTTTGGGACAATTTAATTAAGAATTTTGTGTCTTGGCCGCACAGCTCATTAATTTTTTATATTTTCAAATGACCTGCCTAAGCGCAGCTGGGAAAAAGAGTTGAATAATTGAAAGATGCTGGTCGGAAATATCTAGTAAAAAGCTTTTTTCTTATCTGTTCAAATTGAATGATGAAAATTTCATACAATGCTTGCAATAATAAATAGGAATTTGGCTCCCATATCGTTTAGTAGTGTCCTCATCGCTTCCACCTTAAAGAGCACTACATTTTCGTTGAATCTCCCCATAAAGCTTGGCACATTTAAGAGCCCGCCTTACCCTTTGGGGGCCCGCCTTTGGGGACATCCAGGAGGCTGCCAGGGGCGTGGCCATTATGAAAAGACGTCACCTGCCTGGGGGACATTTTGCTTGATTGAGTTCCGTTCTCCGCTCAGTGCTCCGCTTTGTTGGCTGGCTGGGCAGCTTTGCATATTTAATTAAAATTGTAATTGATTTTGTGTTATGCACGAAATTGTGGGCCAAATGCGTCTGTTTTTAATTTCATGCCGCTGCGGCCCACCTGCCAAACCGCCCGAAATGTCCCAATGCGCCTCATAATTTTTCAGCTATGGCTGCCACAGATTTGTTTTTTTTTTCCTCCTTCTAATTTGACTTCGGCCCACAAAACAGAAACGGCAACAGAAACGAAATTTCATGGCAATCTCAGGTGAGATTGGCCCCGATGCGGTGGCCTGCTAATGGTGGCCGAAAAGGAAACAGCCGAAAAAAATAATAATAAATAATAAAGGGGTGGAAAATCCGAAGAAAGGAGGAGGCAATTTTTGTGTATATTACGTCAAAGTTGTTTTGCATATGGATGAAAATGTATGTAATCGCTTTCCTGCTGCCAAAAAGCTGCAGCTTAGCCGTCTCATATTGATTTTGTGGGAATGAAAAATTTACTTTCATTCTCGGATATTACTCATACGCCATGGGGCCGCGCCACGCCACGGCAACTCCTTTTTTTTACATTTTTTTATTTCTCTGCAAACAGCAGCCGTCGCTTTCGTTGCTCGTTGGTGGAAATCAATTTTCATGTCGCCTGTCAAAAGCAGGTTTTCCCATTGTGTGTATTTGTTTGCGTGGGATAGACAGAGGCGGGAAAGCGGAAAAATCGGGAGGGATGTGTGCAAAAATAGCAGCAAACTTGCTCTTTTTTGGACCCCTTTTTTGTCGGTGCTTCTATCGGTTTCTTTTTTTGTCATGTCACGATTTGCGACTTTTCCACTTGAATCGATTCCGTTTATTAATTAATGGAAAAGGAGTCCCAGGCACGCCCATTAAATTAGATTCCCAGAAAGTGTTTGGCTTGCAAACCAATTAGTTAAGCCATAAATTGTGCTAATTTAACCACCAAAATTTAATTATATTTTGTCTCTTAACATCTCCAACAAACAAAGGTCAGGTCTGAAACGGGCAAAGCAATGCTGACACCATCAAAACAGCCAAACCAAAACAACCGAAAACTATTTTACAGGCCAAAAATATTTATTGTTTTAAGGGAAACAACATAAGCAACAACCGCAAACAAACATGCGTGCATTATCAAGCGATTAGGGTTTTGGTTTTTGTGATATGATAAATTGCAAGCCCGAAAAGAGCAGCCAACCATGTTTTCGGTACTCTTGGCACTAGATTGTTTTCCGGCCGAAGGTTGACATTGTCTTTATTTTCGACATTTCATGGTACGAGTATTTTATTATTTTTTGGGTGTATTTTTAAGCTGGTTTTAAGCCGATGTCTGCGGGTGCGGCAAATGGCAAATGTAAGTGGTTTTTGACAAAGGCTTAAGCAACAAGTATGAAGGCTGTCAAAGAAACAGAAGAAATGCCCTTAACCTTTGCAATTTGGCTTTCCTAGCATAAAAATTTCCTGTATTATGAAAGTGTCTGTGACATTACGGGTTTAAATGAATCACAGAAAGTAAAACCTGAAATCGCAAAACCCATATAAGTTTATTAAGCCATAAACAACAAATTCTTGCAACTCCCACGCACAGCGCAGCAGGCTCCGGCAAAAAAAAAGGAAACAAAGCTGAAAAGTAACTGCAGTTTTTTGTGCAGGAAATGAAAGTCACTTAATGTTTCGCAAATACACGTATGTATATAAATTTGTACCGAAAAACCCAACGATGTGAAATAATTTATTTAATGCGACATTATTTTTGCCACCAAATAAAGACAACGCAAACGGCAGCCATAACAATAATCATAATAAACCCAGGCCATTTACGGTCAGCTTCCATACGTATGGTATAGTAACTTATGTTGTGCCTTTATATAACTCTCTGCATGCGGGGCAGAGCCAATTGAACCAGATTACGACTGCGACGGCCGGGAGTTGTAATGCTTAGATCCGATCGGGGCACTTTTCACGATCTGTGAGCGGGCGAGCACGCAGGAAGAGTTTCTGCCCCGGGCCTCGACCACAAAATTCAAGATCTCCGACTCGAAACAATAACAACCGGGGCAGTTCTCCACTCTACTACTCATTTGGCTTTAATTTTGCGCTCGTAAATCGAAATGAAAACGAAACGAAATGGAGAGCTCTGAGTAGAGGCTGAGGAAACCGGTTGAGCCGTTCGTTGGCCAAGTCAGAGCCAAAAGCCAGGCCAGCAACTCAAGTCAACAGTGGAGCCCCCCGCAGGTGGACAGGCGGAAATCGATGGGTTAAGGGTTAGAAAGCCCAAGGCACTGCTCGGGATATTGCTTTGGAAAGCATTTCAACACAAACAGAATGCAGGAAAATACCTTTACAGAAGCATTTTAAATAAATTGAAGACAAATAAATTTAAGCTGTATTTATTATGTTTGTAGGTGGGTGTGAGAAGTGAGCGGACATATTCTATGGAAAAGCTTGTAGGCGAAACACAATTTTGTCATTTCCGCCAACAGAAGTGAGCGTAACCGGCTGATTTTCGGAATACAGATAGATATTGGCTCTACCAATCTAGTATGCGAATTTGGTAATTCTAGAGCTAAAATTGTGGGCGTCACAGAATTTCGTGGTTTGCGGGGGTGCGAGTGCAAGTAGCAGATTTATAAAACAAACTTGTGGTGAACTAGTATTACACAATTATGAATATGTAATTAGTTTTTTCCAATCTCTCTATAGTCTCCAAAATCTAGGCGTTCATACGAAAAGACGGACGGACAGACGGACATGTCTAGATCAATTCGTCCGTTGATGCTGATCAAGAATATACATATATACTTGATGGGGTCGGAAAAGCTTCTTCTCTTTGTTGCATATCGTAAGATTTCAATATTTCCTTGTTCTTGTAAAGAACCGGGCATAATTAGTTTCTTATTTTATAGCTAATTTGACTAAAATTAGGTAATATTACTATCCAATCTTCAGACCAGAACCTTCTAGGGTCGTAAAATCTATTGCAAAGCCTTTTCAAACAATACTTGGAGTGCACTGTAGATACATTTATAGAGCTTGAACCAGCGACCGGAGGTGCAGATAAAGATCAGCTCCGGCAGTGTGGCAGACAGATAGCAACAACAGCAACAAGAGTAACAACAACAATAGCATTGGACACGTTTTGTGGCACAGCCGGTAAAACAAAAACAAAGGCAAAGGTAAATCCAAAGCCAAAAGGCAGCAGCAAATGCCAGTGAGAGGAAAACAACAAGAAAAGTAGAAGTAGACTGGAAACCAGAAACCTGAAATTGTAACGCAATCAATGCGAAAAGTGGGCGTCGCCACGCCCCCCATCGGCCGGTCGTGCTGAAAATGAAAATCAACACAGCTGGCCAGCCTGTATTTTCAACTTGAAGCGGGAAAAATTGAGCGGGGCTCGCGGGGTCAATCGGTTCAGTCAGTTCAGTTATACTCGCGTACTATAAGTTGCGCAGGCGGGTTTTTCTCCTTTTCTTCTGTTTGCAGTGGCGTTTTGTTTTTGTTAGATTACCACACGCAGTCTGCGGATTACATTTTATTCACACTTCCTCCCCCCGCGAGTGCAACCGTCGATGTGTCGGAAATTGTCAAAGCCCCGCAAACGGCAACGACAGCCACAGCGACACGTAATTTCGCATGAAAACGCTTTTATGTTTCGATGTGTGCTACCTCAGATACGAAATATCAGATAGAGCAGAGAGATGTCGCTTTTATGCGAATTTCAGCGGCGATGGAGTAGAAAACCGAGAAAAGGGGTTCCAGCAAATTTGAATACCTTCAAAAATCTACCATCAAGCATTTGAGAGAAGTTTTGGCTTTAGTTTTATCTCTCAAAAGTCAGCAAGCCAATTTGGTTCCAAAACTATTCCTAAATTAATCAAACAAATATTAACTTTATCCATATATTTATACCTAGTTGAACTGGCATCCCCAGAATCGGGATATACAATTATTTTTTGTATATCTATTAGAATATCCCAGATCTGGGGGTTCATACGGACAGACGGACAGAAGGACATAGCTATATCGATTCGGCTGTTGATGCTGATCAAGAATAATTATACCCATTCCATTTAGGTATACTTTAATACATATAAACTAAATTTAAATATATATAGCAAAGCAATTTAGAGGTATATTATACGATCATTTAGTTAGGAATTATAGAATTGAAATACTTTCAAGGAATAAATCGGTTTTAATTTGTCTTAAAAATGTTTTAAATTTGTCTTAAAATTTGTTATTATGTTTTATACATATACCGATACAAAATTAATACAAATTTGATATGCAGTTTTTTGGGACGTCAAGAACGTAAAGTTGCACTACCATTTTCCAAGGCCACGTATATCCCTCCGTTTGACCAACTTCAAAGCCTTATAGCGCATTGCTTTCTTTTTCTATTAAATTGAGAATACTCGTATGGTTGGGTCCGAATGCCCTTGGAAAAGGTATTAAAAGCCAGCAGAAAGCGGGATTTGACTTGGCGAAAGGAGCCGCACTGCGAAAAATATAAAAGCAAACAGGCAAGGCCCACTTTTGAGGCCCCCCATGAAAAGTCCGGGTGTGCGTGTGTTTTTCACGCTAGGCCGGGTTTTGGCAATTTTTTTGTTTCGTTTTCCAGCCAGTGCTTTGTTTTGTTTCGCGCTTGCCATTTACCAATTTCTTTGTTTATGGCCGCAACACGTGTTTTCATTTCAATACACACGCAAGAGCAGAAGCCAGTCAGTCAGTCAGCGCTGGAAAAAAAAAGAAGAAAAGCGGGGTGTTTGGGCGGGAAACCCGGAGAGGAAGTGGCCCGAAGGGGGTCCAGTTTTATGTCTATGTTAATGAAATGGTAATGGGGTTTGCCTCTGGGAGGGCCACACTCCCACAGTCTTGGTCACTCCGGCGAGTTCCAGATAATTAAAGCTAAGGCACCGGACGATTGTCATTGCTTTTTCAAGCAACCGAAGGTCGTTGACTGTTCGAGCCCAGAATTGTTGTTTGTTGTTTACAGATGCAATACGAAGGCTCTCGAGCCTCGAATCCGCAGAGGCATCAAATTTTGATTACCAGTGGGTAACATTAATCTCTTCCGCAGAAAGAAGGCGGCGGAGCAAAGCCCCGTCGGAAATTAAGCAAATAAATAAAACTTGAGTGGAATCTACGATTCTGCGGAAAGGTTTTGTGTAATTTCGCAATAACCATAAAAAGTTAGAATTCGAGAATATAATCTCCAATGTCAGAAACTTAATTCCAGGCCCTGGATTGTAAAATCTATTCGTTTACCCATTCTCAACGGCTTCACTTTCACGTGAATTCACGAACAAATATAGTAAGCTTGGGCGGCTATCCTGGACAAAAACAAGTTATTGCCAGCTAGCTCAACTGGAGGCCAAAATTATGTGGCAATTATGTGAAAGTGAAACTCCGCGCAGAGGATGTTGCATTTGAGCGGGCAGCTGGCTTAGTTTAAAGTTTCGTGAAACGTAAAATACGATAATTTCCTCTCAGCTGGCCGTCACTCACAACACTCCAGCAGCTGTTACAAAATTAGCGAGTGCCTGCCAATTCGGAACTGGACCCGAACTAATTGCACCCAGCAAGCACTTCCCATTGGCTTTTGACATCTTCTGGCCACAAGTTTCGGTTTGCCAGTTGACCAAATCGTTTGATTTCGGCCAAACATTCGGTCCCCCCCGGCCAATGAGGCGGGGCACTCAATAAAAATTTATTTCGCACTCGGCCTGCAGCCCTCATAAATCCAAATCCATTCAGCCGAGTCAAACAAGACACACAAATTCACAGAAACTGAAAAGCAACATCGCAGCCGATTGCCAAGCTATGCCAGCGATCTGGGTCCGATTTTGGCCAAGTTCTTTGTTTTCTAGCTTGTGTTACGATTTTTGAAGGGAAACGCTACGGCTCGGCTTTAGCTTCAGTTTCAGCTTTGGCTTAGCACAGAAAACTGAACACAAACTGGTTGGCCCGACTTTTTGTGCATAGAGCTGGGGCTGCCCCCTTCTCAGTCCGTAGATACGTGTATCTGGCAAGCAGATTTTTCTATTCCTCTTCGGATGGGCTGTATCTGACACAGTTGAGTGGCGGCTATTGCATAATGCCCCGAAAAGAAGATTTCAATTATGATTAGGCCATGGTTTGGTGACTCGATTGATTTCCCACGGACCCCCACAACGGCTCGATTCGATGGCAAATTCTTGAATATTCTCTCGCTTTTGATGGATGTTCAAAGTGTCTTGGGTTTGGCTTTCTATCATTTATTTGGATTTTTGACAATCTGTTATTGGCTGTGATTAAGCTCGCTTGCAGTTTTTGTTTAATTTTCAAATTGCTTTCTGAGTGCGCAAACAGGATGTTAAATTCTGATTAATAATGCCGCCTCTTGGGGAAACTTCATGAGCTTCTTGCATATTTTCGTCAAGTTTCAATGTCAAACTATTTAATTTACATAGAAACCTTCAAGAAGAGTGAAACTCTGCCAAATTTGTTGAACATCTTGATACAGATTCACGTCTTTCTTTCGCTCCAACTTGTTCCGGAAACCCTGCAAAAACAAAGCGCGGCCAACCAGCAGCGGGTCTGTCACTTATTTATGCATCCGGTCGGCGGAAAAATATGCATATGTACATATGTACTATACAAGCTTGGAAAACATAACAAAAAAAAACCTAAATGTATGCTGGCATGACAAGATAATGTGACTGTAGCGTGATTTTCTCAGCATGAGCTGCACAAAACTTTCGCGGGAATGTCAAAGTTAATGGGAATATTGCAAAAATATTTACAGGCAATTTGTCTTGAATTTTGTTTGGCTTGGCTCTTGCAGTGGCAATGAATGCGAAAATATTTATTTAAGATTTCACATACAGCCTTGTTTTAAAGAGCTTTGCTTTTAATAATTATCTGAGAGTTTTCTCAATGCAAAAAAAAACTGTTAACTGAAGCAGCGGGAAAAGCGATTGGCAGATTTTTCCGACACAACATGCAAGAGTGGATCCATGCCCGTTCCTAGCAATTCATATTGGCTTACAAGATCCGACGTTTGTGTGGCTTTTGGCATTGCATGTTTAACAATTTTGTGGCTGTTTAGGCACTTAAATTGTGCACAAAAGAGGAGGCCCGGCTTTTTTCCGGTCTGCAGGGCTTTCAAATGGGAATCTTGGAGGGTAACTCACTCCCCGTCTCGTGATATTTGATTACAAATTTGAAAAAAATGCTGCTCAATTTATCGGTGGCTTGCATTTGACATGCCAACGGGCTTAGCCAACTCCTTTGTGTGGCCTAAGAAATAGACCAGAAAAGGTTTTCCCTCCTCCCGTGCGAGCCTGCCAAACTCTGAAAGTTTAGTTATTTATTCTGCGATTGCAAAAGCAATCGAAATTAGTCATTGAAATGCTTAGAATCTATCATAAATTATTTTGAAATACGCTGGGAAAGTATTTCAACTGAAATGATATTTATCATAATGAAATTAATTGCGCACTGAGGCGGCAAGCTTCAAAGAGCGCACAAATTTTATTTGAGGGCACAGCAGCCTTCAGGCAATCGTTGTACACAAAAAGAGGTTATTTACAGAAAAAAGAAGAAGGAAACTATATACGTTTATGACAAAATAAATTGCCATAAAATTTGTAGCCATTGCGAAAACATTTTGCACAGCTTTTAGTGAAGATCAACGCAAAAGCCGCGACCGAAATCGAAAGCAAAACTGAGCGCCAAAAAATATCTGAAATATCCGAAAGTGTAGGTGACAAATGGCACGGCCACCGAAACGGCTGAATAAGAAATGGAAAACTATGTTGCCAAAAAATAATTTGAATATGTATCGTAAATAATGTTCGACGATCGGTCAAAGGGGGTTGATCAAATTCAAAGGGGGTTGAGCAAAATAAAAATAGAATAGATTTCTACTCGTGCGATCGATGCGGAGGAGGCCGATGAATGTATAAAAAGCGAAACCTGCAAGGTGGCTCCGAAACCGGTCTTGAAAATTGAGATATATAAAGCGCAATTATAGGTTTTCTCCTCTGTGCGGAGACTAGAACCAAATGCACTCGAACGGGGTCAAAATGCCTAACGAAGCACACCCAGATGCCATAATAATGCCCCCAACCAATCGCCTCCATAGACGTCTCAGAAATGCCAATCAATTGATTTCATTGTCTTCAATTTATAACCTATCGATAATATAAATTCCTTCAGTCAGCCAGAAAGCAGCAGCAGCACTAGCAGCAGCAGAAGCAGTAGCAGCAGCAGCAGCAGTGGCAGCAGCCGACGCACCCGCTGTGACTTATGATAAATTTAGGTATATATTTGCCTTGGAAATGTGTGTATACATGCATGTACTTGGAATATATTTGTGCGCACTAATGTAACTGATAGATACGCTGGTACGCTGGCCAATAATCAGATACTGTCAAAGCACATGCATCAAACTCAGATACACTCGGCCTCTTGGCATTAATTATTTGAAATTGTTTTGTCACAGTAGCTGCAGGAAATACAGAAATAGTCAAAGGCCGCGCTACCCCTATAGAAGCAGATTGGAGATGAATTTCAATTTGAGAAAAAAAAGTTAAGACAGCGCTAAAACTTATTGCCTGAAAGGCTGCGCCCGAGGCCACTTGGCCGGATAAATAATGAAAACTAAAGAATACCGAACCACCTCCCATTCAACTCAATAAACTTTTCCCAACCGAGCAAAACTTTGGCCCAAGAAGCGATCCAAACTTGACTTTTTATGGCGGCCGCTGAGCTCCGTGGCTCGGCTAATTTTAAGTAATTGTTGGCTGTAACCCCTAACCGGGCTAACAAGCAGAAGCCGGGCCGAGAGGAGAAAGCACACGCCCCCACAAGAGACTTGAGACTCGAGTCGGTCGCACTTTAATTGGCATATCAGGCCATGGGTAGCAAACAATTTTGTATTTTTCTTATAACCATTTTGTTAGGCCAGCAAGCTTATATAGCTTGTGGGCAACAGCAGCATCAGCAGCAACAATGAACTCCCAACAGCAGCAGCAGCAGCAGCCGCCGCACAACAAAAGGCGAAAAATTTACAACAATTGTAGTTGGAGAGGTTAATGAACTAAATGCGCAATGGGCCAAACTTATTTACAAGCGAGCCGGGACAGCCGGGCCAACACACAAAAAGCCCGGCCAAGCCAAGCCAAGCCAGGCCAGGCCGGGCCAGTCTTAATGAGGCGCTCATTACTTGTTTCTCGAGAGTTATGCGAGCGGTGGTTTGCCACAAGATTGATAGAAATAGAGGCGAATGGGGGCGCGATGGCTTCATTTAAGTTTTATATTTATAGTCTCTTTTTTTTCGGCCCTCCCCCGCTTTCTTGGGTTCTTTATTCAGTAATATTTTCAATTGACATTCATTGAAATGTTTGCCATAAACAAATTTCCCTGCTTTTTGCAAAAAGCATGCAAAATATTTCTTACACAAAAATTCTTGTTCAATTGGTTTTGGCACATCGCTGCAAAAATCTTGTCGCCGAATTTGTTTTTACAAATTCCTCAAAAACATTTAACCAAATTGACAGCGACAAGCGGTGACCCAGTTGGATATAAAATTAAATCTCCGAGAGGGCGATTGGAATGGAAAATTGATTGTAATTGATTAGGAAAATGTAGGACGATGCTGTGAAAATAATTCAGATGCGATCCGATTTTATTTTGAATAATATGCAAAGCGGTTGTGAAATGTTTTAAGGATTTCACATACTTATTCCTTTGTAGGGCACATGTCCGTTAATGTCATAATTTAAACGCCTGACTTAATGTGAATTCATTTCATTTTCACTTGTTTCCCGACTTTCCTCGCGGCGCAGTAAAAAATCTTGAGAATGTCATGCTCTGAATTTTTTTGAAACGTTTCGCTTCAAAGAGAAAGGCGGCACCCTTCTTCGCAATGTGCATAATTTAATGCGGCCCTGCACTTGAGAAAATGCAATTTTCTCCCATTCATATGGCAAATAACAAACGAAAGAGTTTTTCACCAAATACATAGAGGTGTATATGTATACATATACTCGTATTTGTAGCCGTTTTGTACATAAGCTTGCCTTCATCCACCTCTAAACGAATTTACATATGAATATCCCTTCTGGAAGCAGCATTTTTATGAAGGCAACTGAGTGCAGACTTGTGATGCATAAATCTTGAGATGTGGCGACATTTGCGTATATTTTCCGCTGCTTGTGTTCCAAGTAAATTGCAAACGAAGTAAACAAAAACAGATAAATAAGTTCCACTGGCACCTAATGGTATCACTTCACCCGAAGGTTGGGTAAAAATCAAAATGGATTCGTGAGCAAATAAACAAAAGTACAACTTCTCCTCGATTTACTTTAGTTTGCAATTCAGCACTCAGCGAAAAGCAGTTTCCATGATTTATAGGGAAGTCCACTCTCCACATATGTATGTAGTATGTTCCCTGTTTCGGAATCACATGCAACTCATTAGACATTAAAGTGTTGATAACGAAAACAAACAATTTATCATATGCCAAAGCTTTCTGCCGATGCATTTGTATCTGAATCTGCAATCTTCGGCAAAGTATTTGCTTTGGGAGCTTTCAGCTCAGGCTGGCATTTCAATTAAACTGGAAAAACACACGCAGTTTGAACTAAAGCCGCATATTCCCATCCTTCGTGCAAATAATTGAAATACGCCCTCTCGAAGCCAGGGAAAACTGTAGGGAAAAGCGAGGGAAAATTGGAAGGAATGTGGGTGGCGGAGCTGTGTAAAAAATGCTCAAAAGTTGCCGACCGACCGCATATAGGAAAATGCCATGGCAGCTTGACAGTAAAAGCAGACTTGGCAACTTTTACAATTTTATCTGCAGCAAAAAAAGAATCTAGAATCTAGAAAAAATCATATGTGCATTCATTCATTCGAAGCAGTGAATCCCCCCCCTACTCGATAGAGGCCCCTTCACATGCAATTCAATTTAATAACCAAACTAGGAATTTCAATGAGGTAACCACAGTTTCTGGCATTTACAACGCGTATGTGCTGGCACACAAATTGAATTCATATATAGTACTTCTCTAAAGTCAAGGAACTTTAAGCCGCTTTTTATTTTATCCAGCCAACTTTTACCATCACAGTTGGCATATTTTTTCCATCTATTTTTATTATTATTTCCATTTCGGCTTGTCATTCCCAATCTAAATGAGAGATGAGTTGTCCGTTTGTCCATTTGTCCGTTCGCCGGCTGGTCAATTTGCTGCGGTCATTCAAACCAAAAAAAAGGCGAACATGTGAGAACAATTGAATCGTATCTTACAGTTACGTGTGGCATGAATGCGTGTGGGCAGATAAATGCGATGGCCAGATAATGAGTTTCTCGGATACGTTCCTCGGTGAAATTGGCACAAACTCTAGGAAAAGTTTTTAAAACGGCAACGAGCAAATGACCTTTGAGGGCGCAAAGTTTTCCAGCCCAAGTTTGCATTTGCTAACTGAAAATTATGCCATTTAAGCTATATGTATTATTGTAAAGTTTATGGCAAATTCATGAATTTCAAACAGGTAGAAATCTTGCAATGTTAAAACGTTCTTGGCCATAAAGCTCCTGCATTTTAAACCCATATATGTTTTCCCAGAAATCAAATTGAAAATGCTCCCCCAAGATATCCTCTTGATTTTCAGATTAATCAACTCTAGTAAGCGGCCTCCGAGACGCTGTTGAGCAAATCGCTTGCGTGGGCGGTGTGCCACAATGACGGTGCTGGTGGAGGAGCTTTTGGTGGTGCTGCTACCTTAATAAGAACAGCCGTTGTAGCTGTCACTCAAAACGCCCCGGCGCACCGCAGACACACAAATCTGTGAGTGAAGACTTATGAATAATCACCCGGCCGCAGTGTAAAAACTTGGCAAAAGTGCGAGCGCAATAGAAGGAAACCAAACAAAAATAACAGAAAAAAAATTGTATTTTTGGGGAAAAGTATCTTTTAGGTAACATCTTAATAAACCCACGAAGCGGGCGGGAAGAAAGCGTAAAAGGGTTGGGGAGGAAGGCACATGAGGCATAATATACACTTGTCTGTCTCAGAGATTGGGATTTTTATTTCTAATTCATGTGGCACTTGTCAGATGCTCTAATGCTTTGCATCTCGAATATACACCTGAACTTGAGCAGGGAGAGCGATTCAGGCCCCAGTGGGAGGGGAACCAGTTACCTGCCGACCACGTATGTCAACTTATTTCCAGATAAAGACACAAATTACAAGCCTGTGAGCTTCGGTTGCCTCGATTAATATGCAAGCAGTGCAGCAAATAAAATAAATATAATTGCTGTCTGATTCTTATTTGCCCGACTGTCTGTTGCATATAAAGCAAATTAAACAACCAACTAGGCGGAACTTGAACCGAGCTTATCTTCAATGTCAAAAACAGTCCGACCCGAAAGTGTATACATTAAGATGACACTTTTGGGATTTGTATAACATAAACATGATATGCTAGCCTCTTCTGATTACTATATTTCCACAGTTTCACAATTTGTAAACCTTCAAACCATAAGTGTATTCAATCTAATTTCAATTGCTTAGACTCTGACAAGTCTAAGCTGAGTTAATGCCACGTAAACAACAAAAGGTCTTTATAATGCGAGCCCAGTCAATTAAATTCACAGCCAATTGAATAGCCAACTGCGCCTACAGAGACCGAAATAATCAAGTTAACAATTTGGCTAATTGTGCTTGCACTAAATGCATTCAACAAACGCACAATTAAACAGAAGAACGAGCGAACACGAGCCAAGAATTTCAGTGTTTTTCAATGCCTCACATTACAGTGAGCCCTGCAACTGCAAAAACAAACCCAAGTATCTTGCCTGCTCATGGAAAAGCGATGCGATGAGATGCGAAGAGGCGAGGATCTCTGCTTCTCGAATTCGTTTGGCCTGTCAGTGTGTCAAACCGAAAATGTGGCGACGATGTCTGTTTATTTAGCACGTTCGTTGGCTCCTCATTTTCCCCGAAACGCTAGCGCATCGTCTGCCAGTCAGTCGAACATCTAGTGCAAGTTCAGTCCTCTAGCCAAGTTCTTTTTCCCCAGCACAGTTTTTCCTCTACGAGAGATATGAGTACGAGTATATATGCTTTTGGGAACATGCCTTTGTTGTCATTTATTACTGTCACTTTAAATCCAATCAACGCTTTGTCTATGCTCTCGCCATCGATGAGCGATTTTTCCTTGACGCTTTGTTTTTCCTTTGACTTTTCCCGATTTGTAAGCTTCTATTTTCGGTTTTCAGTTGTGCGTCAAGTGTCAAAAGCATAATTTTATAACAGTTTTGGGCTTAAAATAACTCAAACTCATATAAAGTAACTTGATCTTAACCAAAATGAAACGAAACTATCATCGAAAATAGTAGGTAGGTACTTCCCTTTTGTTCTTTGAAATTATAAGTTATTGGCACATGCCAAGCAAAAATGTATGGATCCAATAAACAAAATGCTAATTGGTAAGGCAAACACAAACCATAAAAATTATCAGAACTTTAAATTCTTAATTGCTTGGCGCCAGACGATCGTTATTCGACTTTAAAAGTAAAGCAAGTCTCAATGGCATGGCTTAATTTCTGGACCAGAGGCTTCCCCAAAACTGGCTTACTCTCACTTTGGCAGTCCTAAATGGTTCATTACGAACGTCACTTGAGGAAAAGGCCGAGCATTAATAATCCCACCCAAGGCTACAATCATTTATTACGGGGAAAATCTCAAAGTTACAACGCTCGAGAGGGAATTGTAATGGAAAAATATGATGGTCAACTAATTTCACAAACATTTTGCGGAACAACAGCCATCTGAGAGATAAGAATTATGTTGGGCAATATTTTGGACTCCTGACATCTCAAATTTATTGTCATCGGATTGTAAAATCAAAGATTCTCTTTGAACTAGCAGGACCGGGCCAGAAAATGAATATTAATATGACAACTCACGGCGCAAACCTCGCCCTCAATCTCGTCTAATAAATGAATGCAATTTACGGACAGCAACTTATAAAAATTATAGGTTGGCACACGGACTGAAAACTGAGACTCGACTCCGAGCGTTGAGTGCTGATGAAAAATTTAAAAACCAGCAAAGAGCAAAACAATTTTCATAAATATGCCACTGAGGCAAAGTTGGGTCGAAAGCTGCCGTGGAAAAAAAAAACAAAAGTAGAGAGTAAAACCTCAAAGCGCATTAACGCCTTTAATGGCCTTGAGACGCTCAGAGTTCTCGGTCTTTATGGGGGGCGGGTGGTGAACAAATGGGTGGCGTGCTGCACGCAGAAAAACATCTACAAATTACTTGTAGTTTTAATTAAAATTAACATTTTACTGGAGGCGTTAAAATGCATCAATCGCTTTATCTTGCAGTCATTGCTGTAACCTTGATTCTCAGGTAAACGCGATGTATTTATTGTGGTGTTAACCTCATTATATTTGATTTAAAATTCAATTTAATTGATACATTTATATTGCATCTACATTATATTTAATTTTCAGGTTTTCCTAATCGATTACATTTCTAGGATCGGTTTATTTAATAGTAAAATAGTTTTAAAAACATCTTCGAGTTTATGATACTATCTTTTTTAATCAAATATCTTAGAAGATTTAAGATGAATTTGTATAGCCATTTAGATATGGCATTTATATCTATTTATCGTTATTTTATCTTGATTTTCTAAGCCTTTTTGATGCATAAACTCAGCTGGCTTAGTGAACAATTATCCTGGGCATATTTTAGGCCAGTCAAATGCAAATTACGGATATTTTTCCCCAGTGTAGAGGACAGAAACTTACCTTAGATTTGGCACAGCTGCCGCTGCTGCCGCCGCCGCCTGGAGAGGCGGTGGCACGTTGTATGGAAACGGCAACTTGGCCGCAACAGCCGGATTCTCGAACAGCATTCTGGCACTGTTTTCTGGGTGTTGTTGGTGGTGGATGTGGTGCAGGATCTGATGGTGGGTGGTGCTGGTGCCGGTGCCGATACCAATGCCGCCGGGGGGGTTGATGTTGATGCCGCTGTTGGTATTTATTTTGGAGTTGGAAATGCTGCCAAAGCCGTCGCCGAAGTAAATTTTGAAGGCTTTTTGTTTATCCCGCAAATCAGAGACAAAGAAAATCACTTAATTGCGATTGCACCAAGATACTTTCCTGTTTGGGTTTCGTTTCAAATTTTGCATACACTTTTTAGTTGATTCTTTATTTTCATTTGTTTTACACTTTCACAGAGACTCTTGTTATCCTTTTAGGAAATTCTCATATTTTTAACAGCCAGAACTGTTGACAAGGTTTTTGATTTTCTAAAAGAGAAATATAATTTTAGTAGAAATTAGTTGGAGTATTATCGGTTGCAGTAAATGAATGAGTCAGTGTGGGGTTATATCTTTCGTTTCCTCTTGTTTTTTATATTTTATCATAAACTTATTTATGGTTTATTTTAATGTTTTCTCGGCAGTTCGGTGTTCGCTCGATTGTTGGCTTTTACTTTCGTTTCTTTTGAGCTTGCTTGGTTCTCAATGCTGAACTGAATTCGCTTTTGGCATTGCCGGCTTTTCAACACAGATACACTTCCTCAGACACAGATACTCTGCCACACACGTGCGTGGTGCGACTGCTGCTCTCAAAAATGGTGATAAAACATTGTTGTTTTTCTCTGCTGCGGTTTGATAATATTTCACACACGGCTTTTAATTAAAATCGCGAATCACAAAATTGGCAGCCACAAAAACTCACTCGACTCAAATGTTTATAGTTTCTTCTTTTCTTGGTGGCGCAGGGGGCCGGGGGAACTAGTATTTGTGCCGGTTTTTGTATTAACTTTTCATAAATTAAATCGATTTGCGGGGCCCAAAGAAAAGAAAAAAAAAAACACCCGCAAAAAGCACGCTGGAGAGCATAAATTCGTGGCACAGCGTTTTCTGCGACGTCATTGAATTCGCCGCAAAAGAATGTGCGAAACGAAAAGTGAAGCAGCTTAAAAGGAACAAAAAAAAAGCCCACTTGAAGTTGAGTCACTTACACGCAGATACACACGCTCACACAGATACACACCCACACAGGCACACACTTACTGACGCGTGACGACAGCGATTACACGAAACAGCCGTCAGATATCGCAAAATATCGCAAAATAGTATCCCACAAAGCACTCGCAAATCCGTCCGCTCGGGCCAAGGAATTGTTGTCAACTGAACAACCGAAGGAGCGGCTGAGCAGAGTCTCGGGCTCCAGCCACGAGATACAAAGATACTTTCGCCGCGGCCAAGCCGCTCTCTGCGCACTCGCCCTGCATGCCGCTCTCTCCTCCTCTGGATCAGGACTTGGGGCATGAACGCTCGTCGCAAAAAAAAAAACCCTTGAATGCAACATGCGGCCATGTGCATCGTGAGTCAGTTAGCGACGACCACCCACCACCCCTGCCTCCCGCTCCTGCCGCCCGCTTCGTCCCATAATCATTTCCGATGTGCAGTTGCATGCAGCTTCCCCAGACAATAGGCCCATGTTGCAAGACTGAGCCGACGAACGAGCGTCTTTATAGCGCGCTTGGCTCCCCGCACCTACAGTGGGGCATGGCTAATGAGGAAGAACGTTGCTTGAACAACCATTGTTCTTCCACCTGCGCTTCAAGTCCTCGCTTCGGAAAATGTAAGCTGCAGACTACCCGTCATTCGGCCGTATTAGGGGACCTACACATATCTACCTACAGTTTTTAAAAAGCTTGGTGAATATAAGCTAGGTACATACTATATAATTTAAATGGTCCTTTGATATACATAATTTTTTTGAATTTACTATTCATAATTTGATCCTCGAATATGGAATACTAAAATACTAGTAAAATTCAACGAAACAAAGAAATTTCTCAAGAATACAAAGTTGTATGTATTAACAGCTTTATCATTTTTTAATAACAACGTTAAAAATCAATTTGAGTTTCAGCATAACTGTAAAAAAGTAATGGCTCACTTTAAGACTCATAAATCAAATATTTAGACATTACTCAAAATTCAAATAGTTTTTAGCTCCGTAAATCTTAACAAGTCAATAAACAGTCGTCGAATTGTTTATGTGCAAACAAATGTTCCAAATACATGGTGTTTTAATTAAATTAGTCAGTGTTTTTCTCCATTCGCTCATAATATATCATCTTACAGAGAATTCGAACTTTCGTTCCCTTTTCTAGGGGAATTTCCGTTTTTTACAAACAGAAAACCAGTACTTGACTTTCATTGTTTATCTTACTTTATTTCCTGCCTTGTTGCGCTCTGTTTTGCTTTTGTTTCTTTTCAAGCTGAGATCAAAGCTTTTTGTGTTGTTAAATTGCTTGAGCCAAAAAAAGCAGGATTAATTGTTTGATTCATTCGCTAAAACAACTCAATATAGTTTCTGTCCCGATATGCAAATGAAAGATTGTGCCTTTTCCATGACTGACTCTTTTTTACAATTTTTTATTCATTTGTGTATCCGCTACATACACTCGGTACACCCGATCACCAGTTTTTCACATCAACTTTTTGGTTTCCTTCAAGTGTTTCATCGTCGCCTTTGGCTGCGCTTATCGAACTCATTTGGAAACACGACAAAAAAGCAAATAAACCAACAAAAAAACCAAAACGAAAATGTATTTGATAAAACTTGGGAACCGCAGCTTGTACTTTGATATTGAATGGGCTTTTTTTTTTGTTTTTGTGCTTTGAATATTGAGTTGTTGTGACGGGAATGTGGTCAAGTTTTGTGGGGTTTCCTCAAGAACGCAAATGTTTATCTAACATGACCCCGCCGATATGTTATAATTTAATTGCATTTTGATTAGCGACGCTTGGAGCCATGTGACACATGTTGTTTCTTGAATTTTATTATAGCATTTTCTGAAATCAGTGATTTGTTGGGCATTTCTTTGTTCAAGTTTCAAATTCCGCCTTTGTGACTGAGTCGAGTTTTCTTGGCCATTGCGATTTATGCTTTAAGATTCATTAGTTAAACATATCATTAGTTAATAAACCATGAAAGTTGATATTAGATTTAATGATTAATTTCGTTTATAAGCTTAATAGCCATGAAATACATATTTTATGCGCTCGCTCGAGACGGCGGGGCACAGTACTTTGATTGGAATGAATCCTAATGCACGGATCGTATTTTTAATTAATTTGCATGCACTTGGCGAATCTGTTTGTGGCTGCGCTTTGTTAATTTCGCTCAACAATTTAACACGTAATTTAATTCAGTTGTTCAGTCGGGAACAGCGCTCATGCATTTCCATCGACAAATATGAAAAACACCTTTTTTTCGACCCGCAAGATTGCAAATTACTTTTGGTTTAATTGGAACCTCGTTGGCTTTCCATTTGCCGACTGAGCTGAGTCAAGACCTGGCTCGCAGCACGAAACGGAAGCGGCGCGACAACGGAACGCACGGGATACGGATACGGATACGGATGACAACGAGAGTCCACGAATCGCTCCACAGTCCGGCTCGAATCGAATCGAATCGTTCAACTGGCGGGTCGCTGGCAAACTGAATCCGAAAGATACAGATACACGCGGGCCCCGCCAAGCGAGAACAGCAGCGAGAGCGCAGCATTGTTTTGCGGCGAACTCGCTCAAAAAACGCCATTCGGCGAAGCGGCGAAAACTTTTGGGGCTCCAAGTAGATGAGGATGTAAATATACATTTTGAGTAAAAAACATTGCTCTCCTAGGCAGGCATATAGAGAGAAAAGGTAATAAATTATTACTCTCCACGGCTGGGAGCGCAAACACAAAGTTATCCGACGGATAAAAACAAACGCACTCCGGAAAAGCGGATTAAACGCGGATAAGTCTGAGCTTATCGTAAAAACGAGTAATACGATAAACGTATGAAATAATACACAAAGCGTATAAGTGCGTGGNATGTAAATTTTTCCTATATTGCTTACACCGATTAACACGAGAAATCATCGAAAATCCTTACGATATAATTGTTTAAGATAAATTTATATTAGAAAGATTATTTATAATCCTTGTAATATATATTTATTTTCTATATTATTAGGCCGATTAACAAAATACATTCGAAAATCTTCGATAATCCTTACGATATTTAAGATTTTTAGTTTTACCTGACATTATACGATATTTGAAGATAAATAAATTTATTAAGAATTTGATTTACCCAAGAAATAAGTTATATTAATCTTTGAAATTTAGATTCTACCAAATATAGAGTTTTTATTTTAGATAAATGTCCTTAGGTCTTTAATTTTAGTTATATCAGATCTCCGAAAATATGCATAATACTATAATGAATGTAAGCAAAATGTAAAATATTTGTACCTAAAACTCATAAATTTAACACACCATGGTAATCGGTTTAAACGATTTTCAGTAATTCACTGCATAAATAATATTTGCGCTGCCTGTTGCACCCACCTCAATAAGCAATTGGTAACACACCCCCGTGAATAAAAATTAACCAAACCAACAGACTTCGTTTTTCTTTTTTTGCAAAATCGCAGACAATGTTTTGGGCTTGGCACCCAAAAAACAAAAAACCAAAACAATAACTTCAACGGCTTATTAGACGGCCTAAAAAAAAGATCAAAGACAAATTCCCTCCTAACCTTTTTTTTATTTTGTATTTTATTTTTTTGTTTGTAATTTACAACAAGTTACAAGCGAAGCGCAACGAGTTTTCTGCAACCGGGCAGCTGACGGCAAAAGGAGTCTTTTTGTCTGTTTTTGTGTTTCTGTAATGTTTTGTTTCGATTTTGTTGTGCTTGGCACATTTTTCTCTTTTTTCCAAACACAAGAAACTTGTTTGCGAAGCCCCGAGCGAAAATAGGGAAGAAGAAATACTTACTTGCATATATAACAAACAATAAAAACAAAAAACAACAGCGCGGAAAGAGCAAGGAAACTTGGAGACTGAAGCAGACAGGTCAAAGGAGCATTTGTGGTCCTCCACCCTCATCCCGTTCCCGTATCCAGGGCTCTCCTTCGGTTCCTTGGCCTTTGGGCCGGGCCGGGCCGCCGTCCTGGTAGACTCCCTTCAAACAACAGCAATAAATTGTACTAGCAAGCGTCTTCGATTAGTTTCCAAATGGCGCGAGAAGTGGAGCCGGCGGAAATAAAGATCCAAGAATTACGAAATTGAAACCTAGGGATACCCCTTATTATTTAATTTAAGTTCTTAAAAGTTTTAGAATTAATTAAAGGCCAAAGTTGAGATGCCGCTTACGATTCATAAGCTCTAGCTTTACAAATATAGTCATCTATGCAATTCCTTCGTATTCACGATCTTTCTTAAAATTTCTTAAAATTTAAAAATTGTTAGAATTATTTTAAGCTTTAGATATGTTTCTATAATATATGTGAATAAGGATAATTCAAAAATTAGGATAATTTCCAAGTTAAGCACCTTTCAAAAACCATAAGAATAAACTTTAACCATCCATGGGCAGCCCTTGGCTCTTTCGGCTCCCACTGCTCCCAAAAACAAAAAGCTGCGAATGTCTCTAACAAAAGGGGATTAAAAGGGGATTTCGGCCATTTTNTTGCCATTTTTGTTTCATGATTAAAATTCCCTATGACATATAGTATAACAAAACCAAACCTATTGTGATGCTGTTGTGCATACCCCCGGCATGCTAACAGGTATTATTGGGTGAGCCCGGGGAGAGACGCGACCATTGATGGCAATATGTAGTCTGCAACTGATGCTCGCCGGGTTTATTATCGTTCAAGGTAGGAATTTATAGCAAACTGCGCAGTCAGCAAATTTGGGTCATAAAAGTAATTAGTGAAATCTGTTCCTCTGCACTCGCTCACCGATACAGATTGGCAGGCAGCGTTGTGGGTGGATTTTAATTACCGACCAGAAGTTCATGAAAGTGCCAAGAAGTTTTCCGGGGCCCCGGCTATCGGCTAATTGATTTAGCTTCCATTTTATTGATCAGCTGGGGAAAAGGAGTGAATGCGAGGGGAGGCCTACAAAGGCTGGTGGTTGGCCAAAGGCTGTTATTGGCCTATTAATGAAACACCCGTAAAATTAAATCTCGATTTATGGCGAGAATGTGCACGAGTGCCCGAGATTTAGGACAGCCCGAGATTTCTCGCCAGCAAGAAATATGGGTTTTGAAATCGGGATATTTAAATTATTAGGCAGAACTTTAAGGTGTCGGGAAATATTGAAAATATTTCCCTTGGAGTTGCTTATAATTACCAGCACATTATCATGGTTATATTGTAATGCTTGGTCATAAACCGATCCCCCTGAATTTCATTAATTCTAACGCAAGCAAATTACTTTGTTCCTCGCCGAGATTAATGTCCCCGGGAAGCCCTTAAGTCCAATTTGGGTCGTTAAAACTACTGCTAAGATGAAAATTTTATGGCACTGTCATGGTCTTTGGTCCCTCCACAGCCTCGTGCATAGCGTGTACATAACTCCAGATACAAACTCGGATGTGGGACTGCAAATCAGGGGCTCGTGTGTGTCCGGGCTGTTGTTCTCCTCTCGACGTTGATGTGTTCGGTGTGTGTGAATTGTGCGCATAACAATTAGGCAGCTTAGGCTGCTGCTTTGCTGCTTTTGCCACCGCGTCTGCGAGTCTCAGACTGCATGTATCCAATGTCATAAAAATATCAGCAACACATGTTGCCTGCCGCTGATTTCTGCAGATGGCCGGAGGAGGAGGAGTGCAAACCAGTGGAGCCAGTGGGAGTTGGGTGGACAGGAGGCTTAAAAAAGCGAGGCTGTCGTCTGCCAGACCTGCCTGCCTGCCTGCCACGTCTGGTTAATGAGCACGTTTGCCAGAAGGGGCAGGGAACTGGGGAAGTTTTTGCATATGAAAAATAAGAGAGTGCCACTAGCTAATTGTTCACTTCTGAAAGCCCCGGTTAACTGCCGCGAAAAACTTTCTATACTTATTTTTTATGACACTTTTTTATAGGTATATACAATCGGTGACTACTTCTATACCTACCTTTAAATTATACAAAATAACGCAGGAATCTAGCTAATTTATCAATGAAATTTGGATCTGGGCAGCTCTCAAAATGGATTGTATTTCAGAATTTTAGGTGTATTTCTTAAAGTGTGATTATTTTATTCGAATATTAGCAAACCACTAGTCTAAGCTTGTACAATCTCTAAATTTAATCAAAATAAAGAGCAACCCTGTTTCCGGTTAGCTTGAAAGAAAATAACATACAAGTTACTTGCCCACCGGACTCATCAAACTGTGCCACACGTTTCCCCTGCGCTTTTCGTATTAATTTTCCAAACGAAAAATTCTTTCAAAATTTCAGGGAACAGGGTGTTGGCTTGGGGGTTGACCTTAACCAGCGCAAATCATCAATCAGTGCGCAGATTAGCATTTTATTTCCGTCCCCGTTGGCTCGGACCTGCCCGGACATACTGCCAAACCCCGACCACGATTCCGGGGGCCTGCTTGTCAACGATGTTGCCTGTCGTTGTCGGCGCATCAACGCGCTTCATCAGCGCAAACTGATACGTCCCCGTATGTAAATCCCATAAATCATGCAAACCTGTCGCCGATGGCAGCGACAGTTCAGTTCAGTTCCGTGCAGTGCAGCGCAGGCAGTGCCATTCGCATCGTTTTCTCGCCCGCCCAGGTCAGCCCGGACAATCCGGACATTGGACATTCCGGCGGACATGGGAAACAGACAGGCAGAAGCCCAGGTGCCTGTGATTGGGCCGTGGTTAAGCCTTTCGGCCGTATTGTCACGAGTCCTCGCCTTAAGGCTACGCAGTTGCACTTTCTGGACTTTTCCAAGGCCTTTCTCGACTCACTCAATGCAAGGATTTTATAGCCAGTTGCATTGCTCGTTGATTAAATGTTAAGAGATATAATATCTTAAAAAGCAAAGTTATTAGCAAAATTATTGGGAGCCTAAGGTATCAGATAAGGTAATACTCGTACCTTTTGTCAAATTTGTGAGGTTACTCAAAGGAAGATTGAACACAATTCTGTCAGTTCAGTCATTGCGACATCACTCCAGTGCACTGGACTGGTACTGGAAAAACCCCAGAAAAGTGAAATGAACGTGGCCACGTCGTCTATGTCATCGTTGGGGTTCTGGCCGGCAAATTGATTAGCCACGTGCAGCCGTTTGCCTCCTCCTCCACCATTCTCCCCTCTTGGCCAAGTCAAGAGTTGTGGCCTGCTGAAATGGCAAATGTTTCAGCTTTCACAACAGATGGAGAGGCGGCTCAGAGGAGACAAGGAAAAACATTAAGTGAAAGAAGCTGTGAATACTTGAAACCCACTGTGTGAAGAATTCAAAATTAAACCGAATCGAAGCACCAGAAAAGACACCTATGGATATTTTAATATAAAATATGAAAACCCCAAAGATTCTGGCTTCCGAAAGATTGCCGGACTCTCACTAATTGCTCGACCACAACACCTGCTGCCGGCTCGGGAGGGATCCTCAGTGGACAACGGGAAAACCACAAATTTACATAAATATGCCACAAATCATAAAGCTCCCGGCACATGCCACTAGCGCCCCTCTGCCCAAACTTGCGGTCTATATGACAAAGTCTCTTCTGGTTATTATGAATGCATAAAAAGCAAGAGTTCCTTTTTTCTCCAAACCACACTTTCATTGCAATTAAAATACCTAAAGGGACCAAAAAATGTACCTAGACGATAAAAAATAGCAAGGAAAATTTATGAGTAGCACATGCCATGCCTGCAACTAAAAGAGAACAAAAATCCCCTTTAAATTCTGGAATATTTTTTCGGATTTTTGCGGTGTGAAACGCACATTGCATAATAATGCAAGTTGGAGGGCTCGTGGAGCACCACTTGAACGCCATAGATTCACTGCCTCCAGCCTCGGGCAGGCAATCTGCTCCAATTGTTTGTCATTAGCAAATGTTGCCCTTTTTCGGGGGGTACTTTACGAGTCCATTCCCGCACCCAAAGTGCTGTTTCAAAGGCCGTGTCCGGCGGCAGACAAAATTTGTGACTGCGACAGTTTGTTTGGCAAACCCCAACCATGCAGCCAACGGGGACCTCCTCTCATTTTTAACGCATCATTTAGCCATTTTATGTAGGTGCAACATCGCAACATTGCAACACAGGGCATCAGACAACACTACAAAACATAACCCCAGGCTGTTGTCCAAGTGAATGAATAAATGCGGAGGCACCCAAATGAACAAGACCACAAAACACTGGCAAACGGGTTGGGAAATGTCTGTGATTGCGAAACAGGAAAATGGAAAATAATACTTTGTAAAAATTAATCAAGTAATCATTTGAAAATTTTAAGCAGATTCAAAACATGCCCCAAAAATGAAGTTTTTTTAATTAAAAGGGACTTGCCATTTTAATGAATCTACCACTCAACACATGAACCCCATTTGCATCCGTTTTATTTGACAAAATAAAGCAAGCTCTGTTAATGAGCGTACGAGTACCAACATCTGTATTTACCTGTTCTTATTTTTCGACAGTTGGAATTAAATCTATCTGTCTGAGGGATAAATACTTAATGCCATCCATGGCGAAAAATGCGCTGCATGTGTTTTAATCTATCCATCCAAAGGCAGGCTGTCCATAAAGCGTGGCAAGCGTTTAATTTGTGCATTTTTTCCGACACGAATGCGTGGTAAACGGTTGACATAATGAAAATGTAAATTACACCAAAGTTACGGACTCATTTCGGGACTCAAATACGGGATAGGTACGGCGATGGAACTTGACTTTATGAGCACCCATAAAGTTCGCCTGTTGCCATATGAGACTTCCGTCTCATCTCATTAGGGAAACTTTTGCAGGAAGGCAAACGAAACGTAAATAGATTTCAGGCTCGAATTGCATAGGCCGGTTCCGCAGCTGAGCTTTGTGGGATGAGGCAAGTCTGGGCTAAGCGGAAAAACAAATAAACATTCGGCTTTGACTATCGGATACCCAGCAATCTGAGAGTACAATTCTATTTCATTGCACCCAAATGGATGATATGATATTGTATCTTTGGGTAGAAATGTTTTCAATCATAAAAATAATGTTATACCACCAGCAAGCTTTATGTTTCCTTCTCTGCATAAAAGCCCTGATTAAAAGAAAATAAATAAAGCTGCGCCACAACCAACAAAAAAACATAATCGACTACATTTGGCCAAGATTATTTGTCGTTTGCTTATCAACGCACTTCCGCATCATTAAATAATTTTATCATTTGCATTATTTTCACTTTCCTAAGCACAAATGATTACGAGGCCAATGACGATGATGATGCGGCCCGTTGGTGGTAGAAGGTTACAAAGTTTTACCGGGAAGGTTGCACAGCCGGGGGAGGGTTGACCCGTCGCAGGCTGATTTAACTAATTTGTAATTTATGCGACACTCCGTGCGGTTAAGTTGCGGAAAAAGTTGATGAGAAATCTTTTTTTAATTAACTCAGGAAGTGGCGGCTGAACATTCCCAAAAATTTTCCCAATTTAAAAAGTTGTGTTTTTATTTCCTTTTTTGAGGAGATCCCTCAGACATTGTATGCAAATGCAGGACTCACATTTTAGTGCACTTCTTAAGACTTTCAAGATCCAAATCGCCGGCATATAAATTCCACAAAAGAAGGAGCCGAGCGCACTGAGTTCACTTCGCTTACATTACAAACCCATTAAAGTTGCCGGGGAAACACGAAAAAATTGTTTTCCAGCGGCTATGGCTATGGCACGAGAATATAGAAATGCAAATGCCAAAAGACATGAGCGGAGCCTGGCGTGGGGACAAACGATAATGAGGACAAACAGCAACGGCAACGGCAAAGGCAGATGAGGCAGTGGCAGTGGCAGTGCCACTAACAGCCACGGCAACGGCAACAACCACTGCCACTTGCAGTTGCAAGAATGATAATGTTGCTGCTGCTGTTGATGACAACAACACCGAGATGTAGCAACAACTAGTAACAATTTCAACACTGCCACAGCCATGTTGAACCAAGAATTATGAAGTTAGATCCATAAACCTAAAGGAGATCCATTAACTTTGCAAAAAAACCTTAAGTAAATGTCTTAAATAGGCATGCTTTTCGCTTTAACAATATGGAAAAAACTAAGAATTTCTTGAGTGTAATTACAACCTCCACCAACAACCAAACAACCGACGGAAATCAGCCAAAGAATGCGCGCCCCAGTGAAGCGTTTTTCCTCCCTTATGGCTGAAAAAAAGGACGAAATCTAAGCGCTGTCTATGCCTGCCGTTTGCCGTTGCTACATTTTCCTCCTCCCCTTCCATATTTTCCTCTAAGGACACTCCTGCCGCTGCTCATTTTCGCTACTAAATAAGACAGGCCGCCGCGTCCTCGAACAACATTTTGACATTCCTTCGTCCCTGCCGCGGTTTTATTTTTTGTAGAATATTGTGTATTTGTCACACAAAAAAATATTTGCATTGTCGCGCCCTAACGTGAACAAGAAGGGAGAGTGCGGGGAAATGCATAAACAAACTGCAGGCCCCAAAATTCGGAAGCATTTAAGTTAACAAGGGAAAAATATAGACCAACAATTTACGATTTCATGTTTTCCAGAAAGTATTCTTAAGCCTAATAAAGTTACCACCAGCTTACGTAAAATTGTATTCATTGCATTGGTTTATATATTTGATAATTTATATACAAAACTGTACTATAAAGTAGACCTTCTTAAAAGGTTTTCATCGCCTGTATACTCTATTCTGCCTGTTTTTCCCACAAATTTCCCACAAGAGGAACTGCATGCACGATTTACCCTGAGAAAAGCGGAAAATTTGCAGTCAAGTGAAAATGTCAGCCACTCAAAATGGCTGTGCCATTTGGCATACATAATAAATCTAGCCAAATCGAAAATGAAGAAAAGAACAGGAGAAAGAGTCTCCTAAGTTGAGTTGATTTAAGATTTAACGATTTGGAAATAACGCCACACGCACAACCCACACACCCAGCAATAAGGACGACAAATTATTTGGCCATCAACTGCAGAGTCTGCGCTTGGGAAACCGAGATTGGCGAGGGGCTGAAAACTTATTAATTTTCACAAAAGTCAGCCACACGCAAAAAGTACACACAAAACACAACAGGCGCACCCCCAACCCAACCACTCGTCCCAAAAAATGTGAAAAACTGTGACTTTATGCACATGAGTGAGCAAACAACAGTAGCAACGGCAACATCAACATCAGCATCAGCAGCAGCAGCAGCAGCAAAATGCATAGCACACTTTGCCGGGCATCCGTCAGTTTGAGTTCAGTTGAGTTCGGTAATGTTGTTCAACGATGTTCGGGGCAGGGCTGGGATGCCTGAGATGGAATTAAATGGGTCCACAGTTGGGAACCGGGCCAACAAATTATGAGTAATTGTTGTGATGGCACCGCGTTTTAAGTGGGGGAGAAAAATACCCGCAAACTACACAAACTGCTTTTATGGCTAGGGAATGCGGGCTATCTGCGGGGTTGGCGGCCAAATTAAAAAGATTAAAATCTGAAAAGCACAAAAGATTAATTCTAAGCCGATCAGCTGAATATTGTCCAGCTAATTAGCATTGCTAATTTGTGAAACACCATATTTACGGTATACCAATTTTAGAAAAACGATTTTTTCCATTAAGCCAACAAGAGTCAAAGGTGTAGTAAATGTATGAAATTGGATTGCATTTATTTTACAGGAAACTTCGCATCACGACTAAAATTTATGAGGTAGCGAAGCAGTTCAGTTAACTTTATTTTCTGCCACTCATCTTTATCTGCTTTGGCTCTTTTGCCAGCTTTTTAGAACCGCCCCTTCTGCCGACCCCCCGGCCTGTCTTTTATTCGAAGTTCCATCCCCCGGTTTTGTTGCCGCTGTCATTGGCATTGAACCGCATTTGTTTAAAAGATTGATGACCGACAATTGACTGCAGTCCCCACGGCAACCGTCCTTTCTTCCCTCTGCCTGCTGCTGATGAGTGGCGCTCAATATTTATGAGCCACAAATCCGGGCAGACACTTCAGGCTTCCCGGTGATCGGAAAAGAGCAATGGGTGCGACCATGACCTGTAAAAGTTGCGGAATGATTTCATTAATTTAATGGACAACAATGTGACTTGTCACTTGTCAACTTTCGGGTGGCCAAATCAGTTCGTATTAGTCCCATGCCCCGGAGGGGGAAGAGTTCACTTAGCGCCGAAGAAGAAACTTTGCCGACAACATGTCATGGTTTAATTTTTGCAGCGTGCCCGGGTCGAAGGGAGCGCCTGGAAACAGGACAGGACAAGGCATTTTTAAGAGCCTGTCCCGGCTCTGTCCCGGCCCTGTCCTGGTGGGTATGTCGCTTGCAGGCGGCGATGCATCATCATGGTTGTCAGCGGCATTTACTCGGTGTTTAACTTATGCCAAGTGCAGATGCGACGACGGCGGCAACAGAAAAGGTCAAAAAGCTGTAGGAAATCAAGAGAGTTCTATAGTTTCTTGAGAGGGAACAGGAGAAAGTAGAAAGTTCATTCAAACTTTGAGCCCAAACAAATTGCAACAGTCGACACCTAATCAGCAGCATATACAGAGCATTTAGTATTTGGTAAAGCTATGCACTCCATAAAGCTGAGCCGGAAAGGTTGGGTCAGCACTGCACAGATCGAGTAATAGATGTGGACTCAACCTGAACAAACCCCTAAATAACCGGCTCGTTTATCCCCCACAGGGGGACGGAAATGGGAAGAACCCAGCCCTAATCTAATGACTCGACATCCAACCACCCACAATACAGCCATCCAATAACCATCCTACTAAAGCAGACATTGGCGGAACTTTTCATTAGCAGCCACACTTGTTGGTCGCGGGGTGCCAACTGCCGAGTTCTTTTGTATCCCGTATCCGTATCCTATTCGTATATAAAACGTCTTGGCCCCGTCCATGTCCTTTTTTGCAGTCGCTGGCTTGGTGGGAGTTATTAACCCTTAACCACACGTTACCATTTATTACCCGGAGTGTCGCGCACATGCATGCCAGCCAAGCAAGCCATAGACACAGATACAGATACAGATGCAGATACAGATACTGACAATGTGCGGCAAGCGCGTTAAGCTGACAATGGCAACAAATTTTTTCCCTTTTGTCATCTATTGTGCCCGGAAAGCGCAGGATCTGCTCCCAGCGACCATTCAATTGCGGTCCTTTTTGTCTGCGGTTTATCGCTTTTAATTCGTCCTGATCCTGAGCCTGAGCCTGAGTCTGCGTCGAATTCGAGCTTGTACTGGGCGCCCACTCCAAATGAATTTTGCGGTTGCTTTTCTTGATGCGGAGGCGTGGATAATTGCCAGCAAAAATGAGAGATTTTCCAAGAGAAGTTTGGTATGATTAAGTAGCCAGCATGCAGGAAATTGACAAATTAAATGGCTTCCGAAACGTGTTGGTTTTTCTACTTTGGTGTGAAAGTAGCAAAAGTTAGTCTCATGCGTTTGCAAATATGTTTGCAAGAGGGTAAACTTTTGACCATTAAGTTAAGTGTGCATTAAAACAAAATTTTGCAATTTTAGTTGCCAACTTTGAAACCTAGGCTTTATCAAACACAAGTAATGCCTCGTTTACTTTCAGAAAAAAGTTGTATGTTAAGCATACAACTTCATTTTGCAATGACCTACAAGGTATACATATAATATACATAAGTATACATTTCTCTCAAATTCTTATCAATTAATATAGCAAAATTAATAAGGCAATACTCAGGAACGTCAAAAAACCTCATAGAAGATAACGGCAAATTAAATATCAAGAGCTTCAAACGCAAATCTGTATCTATCGGTATCAATATACTTAAGAGATAGTTATTCCCACATTTGGAAGTTCAGTAACTTGTCTCTCTATTAATACGTACATATATACCTTCTAAAGTGCCTGTATTGAGGGTTTGAGATAATATTAATGTTTTGAGTGGACGCAATGATTACCTTATTGATAACGAGTTCTTCAGCAAATGGTATATAACCAGACGTTGGAATAGTAGCCCAGATTATTCGTCTAGTGTCCACTAAAATGAAAGCTATAACTCTTTGCCTGCTTGTTCTGGTTTCGGCCACCTGCCTGTTGACCACCCAGGTAAGTGTGTACATAAATTGATCTAGAATAAAGATACTATTGGAAATTTCATTTGAACTCCTTAAACTTTTAGGCGAACTCGATTGGCTCGAGTGAATTGGACTTGGACTATGAATTCGACTACGATGCGGAGCTGAATGAGCTGCTGGATGAGCTGGACAATGACGAGGACTACATGGACGTGGAGACCTTCGGATTCGTGCGAAGTGTCCGAAAAGTGCTTCGCAAAGCCCTCAAGACTGTGCGTGGCAGCAACTGCATCATAAAGGAGGTTGTGGAAATCCTTACCGCCTGCACCAGCTACGTGGATGACATTGACAGTTGCGGTACGGCTGTTCCCAAGGATGTGGCCAACATTCTTAAGTCCGTGAAGGGAATTATCAGCATTTGCAATGATATTTTGCATCTGCAATCGAAGCTGTGTGCAAAGGAAAAATCGGTTGGCTCCGCTGTTAAGAACTCGAGCAAGTGTTTCTGGAAGCTTTTCAAGGCCACCATGAAGCTGACCCGAAAGATCAACAAGACCCTCAAGCTGATTGCTAAGTTGCCCTCCGACACCAGCTCCTGTTTCGTCGATGCCACGAACAGTGTCAAGCTGTCCTTCAACTCCTTCCTTCCCAATGTCAATGTATGCGTTGAGTCTATGTAAGATTCAAATACATTTTTAATAACTGCATAATCGTAACTGAAAGGGTGTTTGGGTCACAGTTCAAGTAATCTCTCGCGACAATTGATCCGCAATATTTTTTTTACCACTCAATACAATATATGAATAAATATGTAGAGGTGGTAAAAATTCCGGTACATTTACAAAAATGTAACTTGAACACGTAAAAACGCTGTAGCTGAGATATCTCGACAACGGGATACCATGTACCTCCATCCCTATCAACAATGCAAATGCCGTTTTATGTGAATTACCAAGGCGGAAAGGGGCGTTGCAAAAATGTATGTATACATATGTTTATATCGGACCTAAAGGATATATATCATCTCGTAAAACCATGTGTTCAGATATACAGATGGACAGACGGACATAGACGATGCTAATTAACAGACGAGGCTGATTAAGAATATATGTACTCGTATGTACATACTTCATAGGTTCGTATGTACAAAACGCTTCCTTCATTTTGTTATATACATTTGCACCTTATCATACATTTAATAATAAGTACAAATAAATTATGCTAAGATTTGGTAATATTAATTGTACAACACTCGTGCGCCAGTGTTGTTAAATTAATATCATACATTTAATAATAAGTACAAATAAATTATGCTAAGATTTGGTAATACTAATTATACAACACTGTTCGCCAGTGTTGAGAAATTAATATCATACATTTAATAATATGTACAAATAAATTATGCTAAAATTTGGTAATACTAATTGTACAACACTCTGTTCGCCAGTGTTGAGAAATTTGCTTTGACACAACATCGTGCTTTGACCGGTCACGTCAGAACAAGGCAGGAAATCAAAATTTCGGAGTGTTTGTAGAGTGATGACCTGGAAAAAATTGGTATAATTATGTCTCAAATCGACAATACGTTTATCCAGCTGCGCGCCCGCCTGCGTGAGCTCGACATCAAGTTGTGGATGGAGCCGTACTACTTCGAGGGCGTGGGCAGCATCGAGTCGGAGATGGACCGCCTGGCCGGCGATTTGTGCGGCGAACTGGGCATCAGTGTGTCCAATTGCCGATGTGCGCTCACCGAAATGCAGGACGCGGCTCTGAGGAAATTGGCCGCTATCGACGAGTACGGCCAAACAGGAATGGCCACGTTTACGGCCCGTTGTGTGGACGACAGAAAGGGCGGCACCTCCCAGTTGTTGGTCATCAAGTGCCCCTTGGACAGCTTGGGCTTGGACCTGCAGAAGGAGGTGGCCAAGCAGGTGAACGTCAGCGATGCCAGCCACATAAAGTGCATTTCCAAGGGCCAAATTATCGATGCGACAAAGACTCTGGCTGCCCAGAACCTGAAGAACAACCAGCATATGATGGTTATCCTGGGCGGGGGCAGAGTCGGAGACCAGGGTGAGAATCTTCACGAGCGCATTCAGCGCATTCGGGCCGATGTGGAGTTGATCGCCCGTGCCGACGACTGCTACATGGAGATGGAAGACCAGGATGGGCGTCCGATTTTCCTGCCGCCCGAAGAGAACCGTTCTCTGCTGATGGCCATGGGAATGTGCGAAAGCGCCCGGGCGGCCATGCGACGCGAGCATCTTGACGAAGCACTTTTGCTCCTCCTGGAGGCCGACGAGTTCTTCTCGTACTGCAACTCCAAATTCCTCGAGGCGGTGGACAACTATGCTCTGCTCAATCTGGACATTGTGTGGTGCTACCTCTGCCTGAAGAACATCACCCAGCTACCGGATGCCCAGCGGCGTTTGAGCATCTGCGAGAACAATTTTCGCCGCAGCTACGGCGACAACTACGAGCGATTGTACGCGCTGCGGGGTCCCACGTGCCCTGAAAGGGCTCTTATCATGCGGCTGCACCTCCTGCAGGGCGTGCTCCTGTTCCACCAGAACCGCCGCGACGAGGCCTACGAGAAGCTGGAGGAGGCGGCCAAGTCCCTGGATGAGCTTCGGGTGAACGAGGCGCATCTGACGGCCCTGGTTGACATGGGCTTCGAGAAGTCCGATGCTCGGTTGGCGCTTCGATCCTGCAGCGGAAATGTGGATCGTGCCATTCAGTTCATTCAGGATCGCAGAGAGAAAATGGAGGAGCATCGCCGGAATTCTGTGGCTGCACGTCGCGTCAATCAGGAGCTGAGGGATGGCAATAGCGGGGCCCAGTGGATCGACCCCCGCAGTGTGTGCCGGCTAATAGAATTGGGCTACGACCGGGCATTGGTGGTTGAGGCCCTGCGCCGAACCAAGAACAACTTGGAGCAAAGTATGGAACTGCTTCAACACCATAGGGAGGAGCTTCGGGCCAACATGCAGTCGGCACCTGTGGCAGATGAGTCGCTGGCTTCTATTCTCCAGCAACTTGGCTTTGAGATCACTGAGGTTCGTACTGCCCTCCAGTCCACTAACAATGACTTAAAGAAAGCAGTGGAACTTCTGGTGCGCTCATTTCCCAGCATGGAGGGATTGCACCAGATGGTTGCTGTCATGGGGCGTTTGCTCGACGAGCACGCTCCGTCGGGATCCAATCGTCCTGCCAGCAACGCTACTCCCCCAAATTTTAACGTAAGCGCCGAAAGTCTGGGCATCATTAAATCGGTTTTGAGTCAGGCAAAGAGGGAGGTGGAATCGTATTCCGCCTTTAAGAGATTCAACAAACACCTGGATGGCGGCAACAGTGACCATTTGGATCTGCCGCTAATACAAGAAGAGCAGATCCTAAACGAGTACAGAAGTCTATTGGAGCGCTAGAAAAGGCAAGGCTGCAAGCCTCAAGCCCAAATATGCGCTTAAGTAACTATGTTTTACATATTCGTGTTAATACCATTGGAAAATAAACTTATACCAGGGTTTTATGGTACGAATTTTTACTTCTTTTTTCTAATGTCTAAAGTTTTCTAATGCTTCCACTTAGCGTTTCCCTCTGTTTTGGGGTTCGACATAGGTTTTTGGATCGTAGTAAATTTCTATGATGAAATTAAATCCACGAGAGTTTCTAGAAGTGATGGTGACCTCAGTACTCCGGAAAGGTGGTTCCTTCTTCATGTAAACGGTTGCCCCATTCTTCCACAAGTCTATGAACTTCATCGCATTGACACGGGCGTTAAAATTGAAATTCCTGACACGGGTAACAACCCCAAATAACATATATTCACTCATTATTGTTGTTCTATAACTCTTATCATTTGGTTCTGGCCATCCCCACATTTGCGTCATATCCTGGCCAAGGGTTTTGTTTAACGTAAGAAACGCCATCAATATTGCAAATTTGGATCGACAAGCAGGCAGCTTCATCTTAAAAACACGGCTGGGACTTGTGGGAAGCCTGACTTATTTATATTCCTCCTTCGGATCCAATGCATTGATGGGATTAGTTCCCTCTATAATTAGAGGTTATACAATATTTCTACATTTTTTTATGCATAGAAACAATTTAAGTTGCTGCCTTTTTATTATTTCCAGCAGTACTCGTAGGTAGCTAAGCGTGTAACGAATATTTTGAAAATGTGAAGAATTGTCTCATGCTATTTCCATATGTNTATGGACATGTCCGTTGGTCCGTATGAACTCCTAGATCTTGGGGATTATAAAAATAATTCCTATTTATATGATAGCAGCGCAAGTTTGTTTTTAAATATGTGACGTCCACAATTATAATAGTTGAGAATACTATTTGTATATTATATTGGTAGAGCCAATATATATCTATGCTGCGAAAATCATCTGGTGACGCCCATCCTCGCCACTTCGCTTCGCTCCCGCAAAAACCGCGATATTTTGCAGCGTGCACAATTTTTATTTCAGAAACACAGAATGTATCTAATTGTGATGTCAAACACTTGCGCCGATCCACACCCACGAAAATTGCAAATATGAGTTACGCCCACAAACTTCTCCAAGCATATTATATTAAAATTGTCAATATGCTTTAAAAATCAGGGGGAAACTAAGACTCGGGTATTTGTAATCAAGACACTCGACAATAATTGATCTTACTTGATGTTATTAGCTTGAAAGATGTTTAATTGATTTTTTTATGCCCATTAGATGCGACTATGCTTTTGTACCGTATTATATTTGTATTTTAATATTCTGATTACTAATTTGCGTTACCCGCCAAAAACTGTATAAAGTCTTTACACAGAGCTTATTGTTCTGTTTTTAAATGTGGTGTTTCCAAAATAATTTCCCTGAAAGCTTGCCATTATTATAGTGCCAGCATCTTTAGCGATCACAGTTGTAGTAGAAGTAGATCACAGTTGTAGAAACTGTGAAAGAGGATGGCCTCCTTTACGGCCCGTTGTGTGGACGACAGAAAAGGCGGCGGGACCTCCCAGTGGCTGGTCATCAAATGTCCCTGGACAACGGGGGGTTGGATCTACAGAAGGAGGTTCGGGGCATACTGGATCCACCCCGCAGTGTGTGTCGGCTAATACTACTGCGCCACGTGGTTGAGGCCTTGCGCCGGTCCAAGAACAACATGGAACAAAACATGGAGTCCTTCAGCACCATAGGGAGGAGCTCCGCGCCAACATGCAGTCGGCACTTGTGGCAAATAAGCCGCTGTCTTCTATTCTTTAGCAACATGGCTTTGAGATCACTGATGTTCGTACTGCCCTCCGATCCACAAACGATGATTAAAAACAAGTAGGAACGATGTAGTCGAGATTTCTATACAACGAGATACCATGAGATACCTCTTTTCTTTATCAACCATTTTTTTTATTTTTTTTTTTTTGCAAATATTTCATCTAATTTTTGTTTGTTGACATCCAAACAATCCGAACGTGCACACATACACACACTTCTGTATGACGTCACCCAAGCATTCGCGGCATGCCGTTGTCTAGGGAAGGGGTGGGTAAAACTTTAATTGGTCAAACGTTCTATATATATTGTCCGAACCGTACATCATTACATATTTAAAATTGTGCGATACCAGTTCAGTAAATGTTTGTTTTAAAAATCGGTTACCTCCGCCCGCACACCCGCAAACCAAGAAATTTTGTAGCGTCCACAATTATGATTATAGGGGTACTAAACTTAAACAGTACATTGGTAATGCTAATGTTGTGAAAACCAGCCGGTTACGCGTACTTCCGTTCGCGCAAATGTCAAAAATGTATTGGGCCCACAATCTTCCCCATAGACACACCCACGCAATTCACACACACACAAATTACGAAAATTTTTGCGCCCACAATTTCAATGCTATCTATTATAGTGTTCTACAAATCAGTTGGAAACTTAGAACCGGGTATTTATAGTCGAGACACTCGTCTAAAATCGTTCTTACTTGTTTTAATTAATGTCGAGGTATTTCGGCGACCAAATATTTATTAAAACCGTTAAGTTTATTGTGAAGGTGTGTATGAAATATAATTATGTATTATTCTATATCTAGATAGTGCCGGAATCCTGAGTCGTAATCGACGAAGGTCCTCAGGGTTAAGGTACTAGATGCATTTGTTTTTTTTGGTACTGTTTGGGAGTGTTATTAAATATTATGATTATAGCATGGTGGCATACTGTAAAAGAACACGGCTTTACCAGAGATAAGCTTAGTAAAAATGTTCATATGTTTCCTGTTTGACACTTCAAACTTATCTGAACTAACCTTACAATGGTAAAGCCGGTAACTTAAGTCACAAGCCCACATTTCTACAAAGCATATCTCTATACTTCACTTTATGGAGAAGATATGCCTTTAAGATAATGCTATTTGAGACTGGGTATACTAATGTTGTCAACTTACCATTGCCCGGATCCAAGGGCTGGGTTTTATCGTAGTAAATATCCACGAAGAACTTAAATCCCCAAGACATAGCAGATGTGATGACGATTGTAGTGTTCCGGCAAGGTGGTTTTTCCGATAGGGTAACTCTTGCCCCTTTATTCGACATGTCGATGCAATAAATCGCAGTGATCATGTAGTAAAACTCTATTTTTCTAGTTTCAGTAACTTTCTTATATAAAGCATACGTCCTTTCAATTGGTAAGAAATAAACTTTGTCATCTTCGCTTGGCGATCCCCACAATATCGTCTTATTCACACCAAGGGGTTCGTTAAACGTAAGAAAGGCCAACAATATTGCAAATATGGATCGACAATCACGCAGCTTCATCTTGAAACACAACTAGCACTTCCGAGAAGCATGACATATTCATTTATATTCCTCCATCAGAACCAATACCCCTTGACGGGATTAGTTCCGTCTTTAATTGGAGGTTATACGAATTCCATTATGCTTTGCAACCCAGCAACCTCACAATTGCTTGGATGTAGATCTGCAGAAGGAGTTGCGAGCATAGTGGGTCGATTACTCGATGAACACGCTCCGTCGGGATCCAATTGTCCTGCCAGCAACGCTATTCATCCCAGAAAGTCTGGCCATCAATAAATCGGTTTTGAGTCAGGCCAAGAGAGAGGGGGAAACGTATTCCGCCTTCAAGAGATTCAACCAGGATATGGACGGTGGCAACAGGGACTATTTGGATCTGCCTCTAATACAAGAAGAGCAGATCCCAAACAGAAGTACGGAAAGGGCAACGTTGCAAGCCCCAAACCCAACTACTCGCTTAATTCACTATATTTTACATAATCGTGTTGATACAATTATATAATAAAGTTATGCCAGGGTTTTATAATGAGGAGTTTTACTAGTTTTAATTAATGTCCAAATGTCTGTCTTCCAAATGTTTATTAAAACCGTTGAGTTTATCCAAATGGTGAAGGTCTCTGCGTGTATACGCGGCTAAATGTCCTTGGATCGTAGTAAATCTCCACGTTGAAGCTAAATCCTCGAGAATTTCTAGAAGTGATGGTGATCACAGTATCCCGGAAAGGTGGATCCTTCTTCATGTAAACGGTTGCCCCATTCTTCCACACGTCGTTGAACTTAATCGCATTGATCCTGTAGTCGAAATTTATTTTCTGAGTACGGGTGACACTCCGAAACATTTTATACTCCTCCGTAATTTGTAATTTCCAAATTAGGTCGCCTTCCACTGGCCATCCCCATATTTGCGTCATATCCTGACCAAGGGTTTTCTCCAACGTAAGAAACGCCAATAATATTTCAAATATAGGTCGACAAGTCCGCAGCTGCATCTTTAAATACAAATAGTACTGGCGAAAAGCCCGACATATAGAATTGTATTCCTCCAACGGATTCAACGCCTTAATGGGATTCGTTCCCACTCTAATTGAAAGTTATACAATATTTGTAAATCCTTTATGTATAGAAACAATTAAAATTGTTTCGTGGAGAAAAAGGGAGCTATATGGAGCTATATAAGTATCCAAAGCACCGTGGTAGGTAATCATATGGAAAATAAACAATTATTGGAATAAGATTAAGTATTTTAACAGCAAATGAATTTTCAAACTAAGACCAAAACGTTAATTTGTGAAATGTTTAGGTGAATTGACATACTGCGCTGTAGTTGTGCCAAATTTATAAAACTTGTATGGGCTTTTAACGGTAGGCGATGGTTTTATTCCATGTAATGTTTGTTCTTAATTCCGGGTTATACTGAGTCCAGAAATTGAACATAGGTATGTGATCCCTTGAAATTGTGTTCGATATATGTGTTTGGATCGTAGTAAACCTCCACGTTAAAAAAAAATCCACGACAGAAGCTAGAGGTGAAGATGATCTCAGTATACCGGAAAGGTGGCTCCTTTTTCATGTAAATGGTTGCCCCATTCTTCCACACGTCGTAGAACTTAATCGCAGTGATCATGTAGTTAAAAGTTAATACCTTGGTTCGGGTAACAGTCCGAAACAACTTATAACTCATTACTATAGAAAATCTATAAATGCTGTCACCATTATTTGGCCATCCCCATATTTGCGACATATCCTGACCAAGGGTTTTGGGTAACGCAAGAAACGCCAACAGAACTGCAAATACAAATCGACAAGTTCGCAGCTTCATCTTTAAACACAAATGGTACTTGCGGAAAGCCTGACATATTCATTTATATTCCTCCATCGGATACAGTGCCTTGATGGGATTAGTTCCCTTCTAATTGGAGGTTATACAATATTCATAAATTCCTTTTTGCATAGAAACAATTAAAATTGTTGCATGATAGTATTATTCAGCAGTAGCAAAACAACTTGTCATGAATATTTTAAAAATTTGGACAATAGTCTCCTATGCAATTCCCATCTATTTTCTGTGGATCTGTGTAGAATGGACTTTGGCCAAGAGAACATCCATTATTGGACACTTGATGCCGACAGATAAGCTAATTCTCAACCAGACTTTGTTTATAATGAATCGAAAAAAGAGTAAAATTTCACATACTTTTCATTACACTCAGAAGGTTTGGCATGTCATTTGAAGCGAATTTTCCTTAATCCAAAGTTGGTTATTTTCAGACGGATCCCCGAGTGATCAGCGCTATTGTTTTGAACAACTACGAGAAATCCGCATTCGGATCGGAGGCTGTGCTACTCGAAGGTGGACCAAACAACATATATTGTGCGCTTAAAATATCGGCTAGGAAAGGCAAGAATATAAACTATACAATCAGCATATATACGAACAACAAGACTTTAGTAAAAACAAAATAACAAGTAAATACATTTTCGTTATTTGCTATGTGTTGGGGAACGTTTTATCGTAAGCCATTTAGATGCGGCTATGCTTTGGTACCGAATTCAATTTTTATTTTAATATCCTAATTACTAGTTGGCGTTACCAGTAAACAACTATATAAAGACTGTAGCCAGAGCGTTTTATTCTGTTTCAAAATTGGTTTTTTACATATGATGTCTCTGAAAGTTTATATTCTGCTGACTGTTGCAGTAGTCCCGGCCTCGTTAGACACTTTTGTCGGTCACAGTGGTACTAGAATCTATGGAACTTTGGAAGAGGGTGCTAAGGTTATATACACGGAAGAGGTTGTGGAAGAAAAGTTGCCTTTACATATAGTGGAACGCAAAATGGTTTTTGCCCCGCAGGTGAATTAAGGAATAGAATTTACAAAAAACCTAGTTTTGGAACATTTTGAAAACAGTCTCACAAAATTAGTGCCATTGTGGTCAAGGATAACAACGAGCGTTTTGGTGGGAAGCCATATTTGATTCAAGGTGGGCCACCTGGATTATCGTGCATTTTAAAATTCACTTCAGCGCGAAATCATGGCCTTAATTTCACTGTGCAAATTTATGATATGCCTCCGCATTGCAAAAATTGCAAAATTGAGGATAGTGATTCTAGCATGACATTTGGAGTCCTGAAAAAGGGTGCGCCACTACTCCACAAGGAGAACATTTTAGAACCAAAAAAGTTAGGGCGCGTTGTGGAGCGGAGGTTAACCTTTGATGGACAGGTAAACTATGCTTAAAGACCACAGATCATTCTATTTACCCCAATATCATTTTCTATAAAGGCCAAGATAATTAGCGCCATCGTGATCAAGGATAACAACGTTAGAATTGGAGGCATCTCATCCATGGTGGCAGGAGGTCCTTCCAAATACTTTACCACTCTTAAATTCGCCTCGAAACGGAATTACGGCATTGACTACACTGTTGAAATATATGGTGTGTAATTCGAATTGGGACAAATATTCATTATTAAAATATTAAATTCCCTGTGAATTTATTTAATATTAATTAGACGACTAGTGCTCTAGTTTTTTAAGTTAAGCCGAAAGTAAAGATGTTTATTATTGCAGATCATGACTCTTATGAAATTTAAATCAAGTGTACAGTGGACACACATACATATATGCTTTAACTTAAGCATTCAAAGCATCCTAGACACTTAACCAAATTTAGTGAAAACTATAAGAAATGGAATTAAATAAAGTAGATTAACATAAATAATATTACACAATTGTTCAAATATTCTCGCCAGCACGCGAATAAAATGGAATGTTTGGGTGGATTGACATACTGTGCTGTAGTTGTTCTCGCACGTGTATACAATGTATACTATACCTGTCCGTCTTTCCGTATGAATGCCGAGATCTTCGAGACCATATAGATAGACAAAAAGCACAAGTTTGTTATAAAAAAGTCGAGGAACTCAATTATATTCGTTCCTACTTGTTTTTTCATGCACCGTGTTGAAACCATTATTCAGCCTATCAAATTATAATAGGCGTTACCCGGCAGAAGCTATTTAAAGTCGAAGCCAATTCGCTAACTACGTAGAAATTACCTCTAGTAAGGAATGGTGTCCCGGAAAATATGTCTTCTTTTCAATGTTGGTGCAGTTGTGTCACTTTTGGGGTTTGTTCTCGCCCAGAGTGGAAGTACGACGTATGGGGTTTTGGAACCAGGCGCAAAGCTGATGTTTAAGAAGGAAATCGTGGAACCCGAAAAGTTTTTGCGGGTTGTCACACAGCGGCTGGTGTACACGAGTAAGGTAACAATAAATACATTGAATATAAAATACCCAGGCAGATATATATTTTTTGATTAAAGACGAACAAAATTAGCGCCATTGTGATCAAGGATAACAACAAGGTAAAAGGTGCAATTGCGGAATTAATTGAGGGAGGACCAGCGGGAAAATCTTGCACCCTTCTATTCACATCCGCTCGCGGTTATGGAATTAATTTCACGGTGCAAATATACGAACCGCCTCCAAATTGCAAACAATGCAAAATTGTCGATCACGATTCCAGTATAATTTTTGGCGAAGTGGAAAAATACTCTCCATTGATCCACAAGGCGCAAGTTTTTGAGGAGAAAAAATTATTACGCGTTGTCGAACACGAGTTTGTCTTTAAAAAACAGGTAAGCTCTGTATTTAAAACATTACCATTCAATTTTACTTCATAGGCACGTTTTTATTCACAGCCTAAGATGATTGGAGCCGTAAAGGTCACTGATAACAATGATAAAATCGGGGGCAAAACTGTTTTGAAAGATGGTGGTCCGTATAGGGACTTTGTCGTTCTTCACCTTTCATCACAACGTAATCATGGCCTCAATTATACAGTGGAAATTTTTGGTTTTCCACCCAAGTAATAAACACGGGATAAATAATCAAAATTTAAATTCTATAAAATGTATTTAAATAAATAAGTTTGTATACCCTTCAAGTGGTTTTCAAACTTCAAAACGTCTTGATTTTGAAATTCAAAACATGGTTTTTTCCTTACCATTTGGAAAAATTAAGTACTTTTAAAGCCGTTACATCAGCAGTAAGCCAAGTCTTATCAAAGGCCTGCGGAACAATGACAATTCAAGCGGATTACATTATAAACCTCAAACTACAATATTAAAAACAACTCAAAAAAAAATTATAAAATTAATTATAAAAGGCTAAAATTCGAAATCCTCACAAATTGAAAGGAAACGAACATTTTTTTTGGTTTTATGTCAATTATCTTGCTTGATTATACGAATCCAAGCCTTACAATATGCTTAATGCCGATCTAACATACTTTAATTCAATTCACCAATAATTGGTTTGGTTTCCAAGATGGATTCTCATCCCCGTCCCGAGTACCCAACACAATTTCAAACCGGGGACAAACCCCCATCTGGATTTGATGGCCAGGCCGGCGACATATTACTTCCTTATTTGTGGGCCGTGCCGGGGACCTTTCACCTTCTCCGTTCTCTGTCACGCTCCAGAAAGTGAAACATTAGGCCCAGAGATCGTAGCACGCGTGTGGGGGGGAGGGTGTTCCACAGCCATACTGTACGCACTCAAACAATGACGGGGCGCAAACATTTTTAGCGCTGACAGCGAGCCAAACATCCGCCAGATAAAAATGTCCGCGAGCTGCTGTTCTCCGACCCTGGCACACAAATTTGATTGAATCAACTGCGACGACTGGCTGCCTTGTTTTCTCATTGCCCCTGAGCTCCGTACCCATGCGGCATCCTTTTGACGAGGTCCTGGCCATTTGCTATCCGTTGGCCAGACTCGGGAATGATAATGATAAGCGCATAAAACCATTAAGTGATTCCACTCAAATGAGCACGTTAGGATAACTTGTTTCGGGTGGAATCCTTTATTCCTCAAGCGATACACTCTGCAAAAGTTTATTGTTTGCTTCATTATTCATTTACGTAAAAGTCATGCATTTCCTCAGAATTTACTTTAAAATTATCGAAAATAATTTTGTAAATGTAAAGTTTTTTAACAGGGCTCAACTTAGCTAACACTTAGGAAAATCCCAGCTCAACGAAGCCATTTCTCAATTGTATCGCCCACAAAGGCAAATCGCTTTTCCGCAGAATAGAAAAAAGAAACCAAAAAGTGAGTCTATCAGCACATGGGGAAAAACTGAAACAAAAGATACGATTTTCGTACTACCGGCTGGAATAACATGACATGGGTGGTGGACATCGAGAGGGGGTGTGGCCGTAAAAGTAACGATGACAGAGGCGATGTCCTTAAACCCCTCTGGCAAAGGGAATACGGCTTCCAGGCGAAAGCGGCTGGGGGATGGGTGGATCCAGGAAGGGACGTTCGGCGTCCCGTTCATGTTAAATGGCCAGCAAGGTGACAATGCAGATATAATGCCCATAAGCAGGCGGCATAAAGCGACAAACGTGCCCGGGACCAGCGACCATTATGTCGATGATTCGCATCGCATGACGGCGTCGACAATTCGCGATTGATAATGCTCACTTACGGGCAACCATAATGTCGCGACAGGTGGGTGGTGTGGTCTGGATTGGTGACGAAAAAAAGTCGCTTATCGCCCGACTTTACGCACAATATAACAGACAGATGTCAGTGGATTGTTAAATGATGTCGTTAGCGCGGAATGCATGATAAATGGTTCGCGTTTTTAGACACTACAAAAACCAAACGACTCAAATAACTTAAGAAGCTTGTCATCTGGAAACGAGAACGAAATCAATTGTACTAAAATGTATTGTATGTTTTTGTTTATTTGCAACTTTAATTGGGCTCTTAAATGTTTGTATACTGAATCTCATTTATGCATTATACTCGTATACAAATTATATTCAGAATATAAAAACCGGAACTAAAGCATCCAGATTTCAGAGTCATACATTCCGCAGTCGCCCACATTTCCGGCCAAAAGTTTGGGCCGCTGACATTAGTTAATTGTCAGCCGCTTCGGTTTGCAAACATGCTCTTGGCCAAAAGCCAACAGGGCCGGAATAGGGGACAAAAAAAGAGAAATGGTTACAATTTAATTAGGTTCTCGGTACGTAACTTGCGCCAACACTTAAAGTTGTTCGCTCGCCTTGTTTTCTCGGCACTTTTATTGCCTGCCGCCAACGTTGCACCTTCGGGTGCTGGTGGCGCCACCACCGCCAAAGTCTGTCGCTAATTACGCAAATGTTTCAACTTTAAACTGGCTTTGCTATTTTACGCGCCCTGCGTGTGAAATTTATAAATGTCAGCTGCAAGAGCCACCCACATGGCCAACACCCAACAGCCAACAGCGCCTCCAAGCACCCAGCCCCCTTAACACTTTGCACTTTGTTTTGTCTGTTTAACTTTTGTTCATAGCTGGCTGACTTTTGCTGATTGTGCAGCTTGGAAAGCGAGCGAAGTCACTGCCAGCACTCGCTGTTTGTTATATTTGCTAGTTTTATAAATTAAAAAACTCCCCGTCCAAGGACACACTCGGAATATTACTGAAATGGAGACATTTTATTTTATGCAAGTGCAACAGTGCGTTAACCTGTTCAAAATTGTTGCCCTCTGGTCCCGAAATGGCATTTGCAGTAATGAAAGTATTTGCAAGTACGTGTAACCGTAAGTGAGCGTTTTACAAAACATAAACGCACATTGCTTTAAATCCCAGCAATGGACAATTTAAAGCAGGTTTCGATTAAATTCCAAATGGCTCAAGCTTTTCCCTATGCAATTTCCAACCTCCGGATATGTCAACCTACGCCATTTCTNCATTTTTTTCCATTTTTTTTTTTTTTTGGCAAAACGGTATAGCTTAGAGCTTATTCAGGGCCAGCCAGACTTAGAGCCAATACATAATACAGAAACACACATAAAATTGCATTACAACACAGAAACACCGAGGCGCCCACGTTTGGCGCAAGCCCCGGAACACATTTGGCAGTTACTGTCAGTCAATCTCCATTAAGTCCATCCCCAACACCTTATTGAATTTTATTGTAAATTGGAAAGAAAAAAATTGCACCAACTGCAAAATGCCAACGGGAAAAAGGAGTGAAAACATTGGGCTTGTGCTTTTCAATAGCCCCGAAGCCGAGCAAATGTCAGACAAAGATTTCAGAAAAAGGCAAATTGAAAAGGAAAACGGACAACAGGGGGGGGGAACCAATCGGGAAATCAGAAGGTTAGAGAGACAAAGGACGAGGCGACGGATAAAGTTTTCAATTAATTTGCATAAATGGCCAAACGATTATGTAATTTGTATTTGGACCCATAAATTATCGCGCTGTGAAAATAGTTTTCAAATATGCACCCCAGACAGAATGGAATTTAATGGATGGGTTAGGAAGGGGGCGGCGAGAGGGGCAGCTTATTACGAGTAGATGCGAGTGAAACCGGCCACTATCAATAAATTACAGGGCGGGTCAAGTGGGTTGCCTCAAACCCCAAAAATCAGAGAATTGAGAATGACCTGGGATGCTCACACACTCGAAACGTTGCTGGTTCAAAAGAACTATTTTTATTGTCAAAGATCTATATCGGGAAGCTTATTTTGGACACAAAATATTATATAAAATGAAATATGATGCTCCGATATTTCTAAAAATTGTTTTTCGATCTTTAATTCTATAGTATTAAAAGCAAAATGAAGCCTAACAGAAGTACTAATAAAATATTATAATATTTACATATGCATTTAAGGTATCATATTTGATAAGACCTAAAACCTTTGGGACTATGTACATATACCTAATATTCTCCAGTTTTTGGGTAGAACTTACCAGGAAATACCTTTGCCTAATTAATCACGAACCGAACTAGATCTTTTGGCATTCGCAACTCTTGTGGAAATTCGGGGCCTGACAAATTTTTGGGGGCTGACACTGCGGACGGTTAGGTGCCGCTTGCCTGGGACCGCAAATTTTATGCACGTTATAAATCACGGCAAACAACGACGACAGCGCCGAGGACGACTGCAAAACTGTTCACATTAATTGTTGCAACGTCATTTTTGGGCCTATTGTGTTCGGCGCATACCCACAAGCCCCCTCCGCCAGGAAACCGGCTAACAAACTCCCCCATCTAGTCAGAACTCCAGCCGGCATAGCCAACCGCGTTCGGTGGATCGGTGGGGCAGGCCAATAAAAGGCGCTCTTTCTATGTGAGCTCCAGACGCCTTTGTGTCACGTGGCAATTTTCGCAAAAGGAATTCCAACAATGCAGACGTTTTTGTAGCAGCAAATAATGACAAAAAAATATATGCAGAAAACCGAAAGTCCAACTACTTTTTTCTTCGTTTGCATGCACAAATGTCCAGTGGTCGGGGCTTGCAGGAGTTCATAAAAAATTGCTGTTTAGTGGCCGGATTTGTGGATTTGTCAAAGGCTCAGGAATGTGGCGGGGCTACTGAAAATCACAAAAAGACACAAAAAGCTAAGGGATAACATGGTGTTCATACCCGGTTCTTTAAAAGAACAAGGGTATATTGAAATCGTACGAATGTATGTAACAGAGAGAAGGTCGCTTTTCTAACCCCATAAAGTTCGATTATATACATATATTCTTGATCAGCATCAACAGCCGAGTCGATTTAGCCGTCTGTTTGTCCGTCTGTCCGTCTGTCCGTCTGTTTGTCCGTATGAACGCCTAGATCTTGGAGAGTATAGAGAAAAACTATTTTTTTGGCTACCACCCTCCGAAAACCGTGAATTCTGCGACGGCCACAATTTTAACTCTATAGGCAATAAATTTGGATAGTACTTTGCTAGAGCCAATATCTATGAGTGTTGCAAAAATTAGCCGGTTACGCCCACTTCTGTCCGCGCAAATGACAAAAATGTGTTGCGCCCACAAGGTCCTGCATAAAAACTTGCACACACACATTTGTTGCGCCCACAATTTCAATGCTATTATAATGTTCTAAAAATGGTCGAGATACTCATCAATAATCGTCCTTACCTATTTAATTATAAGGACTGCAAAATTTAAAATAAATAACAGTTGCTGATGCTTACATATTCCTGAACAGAATCGGCTATTAAGCAGACAAAGTCAAGCGTATGGCATATGTTATGAGGTATATCAAGGCATCCATTTCATTGTGAGAACATAATCTCCGCCCGCAAATACATAAACTGCAGGCAAAAACACTTGAAAGCAAAGTTATGAACTGGATGGGAGGGCGGTGGTGGGTGAGGGGCCCGAAAAAACAGCAAAAGGGCGTCGTTAATATTTCAAAAACAGAAACGCACCCAAACCGAAAGCCAAACAAGGCAAAGACATAAACAGTAGAGGCCAGCAACGGCAACGCAGGCAATAACAGAAATTGTCGTAATGCTCGGGACAATTGCACACGCGCCCGCACTTGACTTGTGCAAATCCATGGGAAATATTAAGGCATATTTGCCGCTTGGTCAGCACAACAGGACGGCAAGGTGAGCATCCTGCCAGGGATGCTAAATTAGACAAAGTGAAGCCAGATGCGACTGAGACGGGGTGAAAAGTCGCATGCCCATCGCACACAATTTATGGTCAAGATAGAGAAATTTTCGGAATACGAAATAGGGAATACCCTGGAAGAGTCAGCAAATAGTTTTGGAAATTTTATACAAATTTAAGAGTTTGCAAGTCATGTTTATTTGATTATAGATATTATAGATATTGCTTAAAAAAATCTATATTAATCTTAAGGAGAGGCATCTAAAGGTAATCCTGCTGAAGGTGATGTATCATGAAGCTTAAATCTTTTTCCTTTGTCTCGTTTGTCGCCCAAGTAATAAAAGGAACTCGCCAACAAGGTGCTGGGGTGGTCGTCTAGGACACGCACATTGCACATCCTGCTCCTGCAATCGCCAGAAAAGGGAGAGCGGGCACAAAGATGTCAATGAGCGAAATGTGTGTGCCTGCGTGTGCGAACAAATTAATTGTTGACAGCGCGACAACATCTACGAGCCCCCGAACCGATTCCCTGGTCCCGGAAAGGCTCGGACAAGTTTTGGGTTAAGTGTTTCCTGACACCAGCTCCATTTATCACTGCCGCCGCCCCAGCAAAGTTCAAAAGGTCTCACCTTCTGGGGAGTGGAATGATACCTCCGGGATATCTAATCAATGCAAAAATCGGAACAGAAGTTAAAGAGCTTTAAAAAAAGACAAAATTCAGAGCCAAAAGTGCAAAAAATATCAATCGTACTGTTATTTGTAAACATATTTAATTGTTACCACCTTATGGTTATTTTAGCTTTATTAAATTACATCAAAAAAGTCTAGATTAAACGCAAATCAAAATATATTGACTTTGTAGAGCAAACATTTACATTTCAGATCTTAGTTAGTTTTATTTTGTGAATAATTTAATTACTTTTACGCTTATATTCTGTCAATTTAAAACAAATTTCCTTGAATTTCAGCCCATGAGCCAGTTTCAAAAGTACCGCCTTTTTAAGTGCTACCAGCAGTGCATTGACAACGAATTCCTAAAAAGGATACCCTGTGTAAATGTACAACAATTGTAAAATGTATGTTATGATGTAAATACACTTTATTTACATTTTCCCCGCACCTGAGATACCCTCTATAATTTAGGATAACCTAATCTCAAGGCTAAATATTTCTTTTAGTTTTTCATTTCTAACACAAAAAATTTATTACAAACCTTTATTATACCGCCTTACTTTCCTTGCCAAAGTTTATTTATTTTTCATTTTAGCTGCCGAAACAGTAATCTGTTTTATCGTAAATACAAATTTCGTTTTACAAATTCTTCCAAATTTAAGTCTAATTTGTATACCATGTACCTTAAGGTAAAAATGGTGTAGCAAGAGAGGTACATGGTATCTCATTGTCGAGAAATCTCGACTACAGTGTTTCTACTTGTATTTTTTTTCTTTGCACCTAAGTAGGCATTTTAATACAGTGAGCATATAAATACGAATGAGCATTCATTATAGATTTAGTACTGTTTAGTGTTTCGGCAGACCCGGTAGTTCCAAAATTATATTTTTTTTCGGTAATTTTTTTATGTTTTTTTTTCTAAAATTTTGTTGCTCTGACCTCTGTAATCTTGACGGCTTGCAGATGGGCGATCGGACTGTGCTTGACGTGGTAGCTGCGTTTGGGCTGGATGCCCACCCAAATGTTCGACGAGGGCAGGAGACGCGGGCGCATGTCTTGGGCGCGTGCCGGCCATTCACCACAAATCGGCAGCGGGGCAACTGGCTAGATATGGACGTCGTGCTTGGCTTGGACTAAAGAAACTCATGCTCGAACGCTTCTTCAGGATCACCACCGATTGCTCAACGACCTTGCCTACTTCAGCCTGAACTTGACGAAGGGATAGAAGTGGAAGGTCGACGTCCGCGGGAAGCTGTGGAAGAACAGCACTCTGTCGATTCACAGGAGTTCCTGCACAGCCTTGCGGCACTTGGAGGGGGCCTTCTGAATCAGACGCTCCGACTCCTTGGAGCATTCACCAGAAATCGGTAGCGGGGCAACTGGCTAGATATGGACGTCGTACTTCGCTTGGGACTCGAGAAACACATGCTCGAACGCTTCTTCAGGATCACCACGGATTGCTCAACGACTTTGCCTACTTCAGCTTGAACATGACGAGGGGATAGAAGCTGTGGAAGAACAGCACTCCGTCGTTGCCCAGGAGTTTCTGCACAGCCTTGCGGCACTTGGAGGTGGCGTCCCGAATCAGACGCTCCGACTCCTTGGAGCATTCACCAGAAATCGGCAGCTGGGCAACTGACTAGATATGGACGTCGTGCTGGGCTTGGGCTCAAGAAAGACATGCTCGAACGCTTATTTAGGACCACCACGGATTGCTTCCGCAATCGATTGAAGCTTATGTATGGACGCCAGAGGGCCTCGTCCCTTTTCCGAAGACTTGGCAAGCGTCAAAGGTCGCCATGTCCGGGGGCCACCGAAACGGTCGTTCATGTATGTGCCAGCCAGTCCAAAACCTGAAGAGAAAAGGTTATGGCATGGACGACGAGGGATAGAGAATTACTCGGTAATTTTTCATCCTTCGTCGTTCTTGCCATAACCTTTTCTCTTCAGGCTTTGGACTGGCTGGCACATACATGAACGAACTTTTCGGTGACCTGCTGGGGACGCATGTACCTCTCAGAAAAATTTTTTGTATAATATGATAAATAAACAAAAAATAGGAAAAACAGAAACAGAAAAAAAATCAAATCGCTGCTTTCACCTTGATGCCTAAAGTAAATGTCACTCGACCCTCTTCCCCTAAAGCCACTAGGATGAAGATTAACCTTGAAAGTAATGGTGACAGTGTGCACAACTGCCAACATACTCGGGTAGCTCTAATGGCTTTGAGCCACTGGCTGCCCAACGGTCAGATGATAACCAGGAAAAAAGAGTGGTTTAAAGCCGCAACAAATAGTTTTAGTAGGGGTGTGCGACATCAATCTGTTGATGTCTAACATTATAAACATTACTGATGTAAACAAGATTGAAGCAATAGCTTCAATTGGTGGTGTTCTACGCCTTTAGGCGGCCGACGCTACCACGTTCCGAGCTGTGACCAAATGGCTTGAAACCACGAATATCATTGTTACCAGCTCAAAGAGGACCGACCGTACAGGGTCTGTGTACAGGCTCACCATAGCACCTTGCTGTGCTATATAATTGGGGATTTGCGGTTGAAATGGTTGATAAAGAAAAGAGGTACATACATGCATGTACATGCATGGTATCTCGTTGTCGAGAAATCTCGACTGGAGCATTCCTACTTGTTTCCTAATTACTCACTGCTTGTGTTATAACCTTCGTAAGATCAGCAAATTTCCCGAAAAAAACCCCTACATTTATTTAACTACGAAAGGACTTCCTGAAATTCTGGCCTAATACATTTTTTTAGATTTTATGGTTAAAAAATCACTTAGGTGAATGCTTATGCTCTAAGGCCCCGAAAGAACTGCCTAAATTGATAACTGAGGGAAATAATGCAAATTATCGAGTACCCTTCGACCTTTTGCTTTGTCCTTACTACCAACCTGATAATGCATTTCCGGTTTGCATCCGTTTGCTTGGTTTTAAAAGCAGGACATTGGTCCTTTCTGCTCAGTTTATATTTCAACGTCGCTGACCTTATATCATGGTATCCTCGATCAATAAGTGTTTACGTTATTGTTTTGCGGCTTTATTTATTATAGCATACATTGTGCCCATTAGCCAGTACTTCGTAGATGAAAAAATTAAAAGATTTAAAGGAAAAAACGTACACAATTCACATCCCGAGTTGCGTAATAAAAAAATCAAATATGCGAATATTCCGGGAATCGAGGAAAATAATGCAGCATTATATTTTGTTGAGAGCCGGCACTGCAAGATTCCGTACGTGAATCCCTTCGATGCGGAGGTCTCCGCAATATACAAGCCAATGGTGTTCGAGTCCTGCTCAAACGAGTCCACCTTAGTGACTCCGATTTACAATAAAGCCACCCGACGCTATGTGCTACACATCAATGAATCCCTGGCCACTCTGCTACTAAACTCCTCGATAGACTCCTATAATTGCTTCTACCAGGAGGTGGTTCGTAATAGAGAGCATGATAGTTTCGGCGTGTGAGTTCCAGGAAACTCCAAACATTTCAAATGTTTTAATAGTTTCGACTATTTCCAGGACGAAGCCCAAGCTCTTCTCCCAGGACTTTGTGGTGCCGCATCACGTTCAAGGAATGCTGACAAGCTGCTTCCGAAAGGGTAATATCCGAGACAGCCTGCAAAGCGATGCCTTCTCACTGATCCAGCACAAAAGAGCCCCTGCTGGGAAACAAATCTTCAAAGATTCAGCCACCCGAAAGCCAAGTGTCATCATGTTCGGCATCGACAGCCTCTCAAGGATTAACCTGAGACGGACCATGCCAAAGGTTTTTAGATTCCTAAACAGGAAGGGCTGGTACGAAATGCAGGGGTATACTAAGGTAAGTTTGCGCATTGCATTCTAACATATTATAATTTCCTGAAACAAAACAAACTGATTTACCAGATTGCGGACAACACCTTCCCCAATCTGATGGGATTTTTGACGGGTCACAGCCTCCAGTCCGCCAAGAACATTTGCGACTGGAGAGAAAAGGGCTGCCTGGATCGGTATCCCTTTGTTTGGAAGCGCTTCCAGGAGGCGGGCTACTTAACCGCGTATGCGGAGGATGAGACCGACATAGGTACATTTAACTTGTTTCCTGCCGGATTTATAAAGCAACCCACGGACTACTACCAGCGCCCCAACCACAGGGCTTTCGAGGCGATTCTGCCAAATTGGAAGTGCGCCGACTGCGCCATGAGGTACTGCATCGGGCGCCGGATCACCAGCAGCTATGTTTACGACTTTGGCAAGGAGTTCGTCCGACGCTATATCGACGAAAGGCCCACTTGGTCGCTGATGTGGTCGAATAGCTTCAGCCACGATGACTTCCGGATGCCCTCGAAGATGCAGGACTTTGTGTTGCAGTATCTGTTGGACTTCCAGGCCGACGGGGTGTTTGAGAAGAGCATTGTGATATTCCTCGCGGATCACGGCTGTCGATCCGGCAAGCTCATGAACCTGACGAGTGCCTTCCTGGAGAGTCGTCTGCCTGCGATGTTTATCTATTTGCCGCCATGGTTTCGGGCCCAGTATCCAGAATATGCTCGTGCCCTGCATCAGAACCAGCGACGATTGACTTCCAACTATGATCTGTACAACACGTTGATGCACATCATCCAGCTAGGCGATGACAAGATTAAGACCGCGCCTCGTGCCCCCAGCTGCCCCAAGTGCCGCTCGCTGTTCGAGCCTGTGGATGAGGACCGAACTTGCAAGGATGCGGGTATCCCGGATCACTACTGCACCTGCAATCCCTTCAAGCGGATTACGGCCAATTGGGCGCAGCGCTTTGCCCCGCTGGTTATAAACCGCATTAACAATTATCTGGCCAATAGACATCTCTCGGGGATTTGTGCGAAGCTAACACTGTCGCAGGTCTACAGCACGGACATGAAAATAGATCTGGAGAAGAGCTACCACGGTGAGGATCCGCAGGAGGTGGCTGTGTATCGTACCTTTTTCCAGGTGAAGCAAAGTAGTGCGGAATTCGAGGCCACAGTTGTGTTCAACAGTGTTACNCCTTCTTCAAGGTGAAGCAAAGTAGTGCGGAATTCGAGGCCACAGTTGTGTTCAACAGTGTCACCCAGAGCGTGGAGGTGGATATGCCCTCTATAAGTCGGACGAGTCTCTACGCAAAAACAAGCGAATGTGTAGTAGATAAAATTGACAAGCTTTTTTGCATTTGCAAGGTATAGCTCGGGTTAATTAAAATGGGTGTACTATTTATCAGTTGCAGATTTCAGAAGACCCAAAATATTATTTTTAACGGTTCGTTAATTAGGGAAAAACATTTAAGAATTTACACAATTAGGTCAACAGTCAATTAAGTATCATTATATTTTGAATTAAACATGAATAGAGTTAAGAAGAATATAGTATGCAGATGGGAATTGTTTATTTTATGATAAACGCTATACTTGTAGATTGTAAGACAATAATATTCCCCAAAAGGTTTTAAAAATCGTTTAGTTATTTAAATAATCAGCTAGCACGCAGGCACGCATAATTTGCATAGAATGCCTAAGATTCTGTATTTTACAACAATTTCTAACCTCTCAAGAGTGCAGCTTGGATTCAATTTCAAAAGAACCGCCCAAATTATGTGTTACCAGCAACGATTAAGAACATCGTCTTATAAGTGTGACCATTAACTTAAAAAAATAATCGATAACTATTAACTAATCGATAACTTATACCGGGATTATTTAGATACTGAATTTATATGTAAACATAAAAAAACCAAACACCCAGACTTCCCAATAAAACACTTCACTTAACAAAAGCCAAGTAAAAGAGTGCACAAGATTTAATAACTTCCAGCCATGACAGTCTCTAGGTTAACCGACACCTATAAAGCATTTCCGCCCACTTCCGGCTCCGCTCGTCACTGTTTCCGGGGATACGGAGGCACCCAGCCCCCGAAGGAACGCTCCAGCTCCTCGGCCACCGCCAGACAGAGGCGGTCGTTGTTCGCGTTGGCCACCACCTGGACGCCCAGGGGCATGCCCTTGGAGTCCAGGCCCATGGGCACCTGCGTGGCCGGCAGGCGCAGCACGTTGAACAGGCTGAAGTAGGCAAAGTCGTTGAACTTGACGAGGGGATAGAAGTGGAAGGGCGCCGTCCGCGGGGAGCTGTGGAAGAACAGCACTCCGTCGTCGCCCAGGAGCTCCTGCACAGCCTTGCGGCACTTGGAGGTGGCCTCCCGCATCAGGCGCTCCGACTCCTTGGGCAGGACGCTGTCGATCAGGCTGTAGATGGCCGCCATGCTGTAGTCGCTCTGGCCCAGCAGCTTCTTGAAGAGCTCCACGAAGGGATTGAGCTCGGCCCCGTTGCCGAGCAGGAGGTTGAAGTTCGCCGGCTCCTGGGTCATCCAATAGCGCCACATCTTGCCGGTCAGCTTGGTGTGGGGCACATTGGCATGCCGCACATCCTTGCCGCTGAGGCTCTCGAAGTGCTTGCGCACCTTGTACATCACCCGCTCGGTTTCCCGGTTGATGGGATTGCACTGGGCCATGCCATTGGAGGCCACGTAGAAGTAGCGCAGCTTCTTCAGCTCCACGCTCTGGTCCAGCTTGAGCGTTGCTCTGAGATCTGGCTCCACCAGCACCTGCATCATGGGCAGCAGATCGGAGGCATAGCGGCTCATGGGACCGGCGCACACCATGGTCTCCTTCTCCTTGCCCGTGCGGAACGTGCAGCCGGCCATGTTCACAGCCCCGGCGGTGGGTTTGTGCCCGAAAACGCCGCAGTTGAAGGCCGGAATCCGGATGGAGCCGCCTATGTCGGTGCCCAGGCCGAAGCCCGTGCAGCAGGCGGCGATCAGGGCGGCCTCGCCGCCCGAAGAACCTCCCACGGAGCGGCGCAGGTCGTACGGATTGTTGGTGCCTCCAATCAGCATGTTGCGCGACTCAATCCACTTGTTCACCTCCGGAATGTTGCTGGTGGCGATGATGATGGCGCCGCTCTCCTTCATCAAGCGCACGCACTCCGCATCCTCAGCCGATCGCTCCGTCTTCCGGGACACCAGGCCCAAGGTGTGCAGTTTGCCGGCCACCGAAGTGCTGTCCTTGGTGGTGAAGGGGACACCCAGGAAGGGCAGCCGCCGGAAGTCCTCGTCGCTGTACTCCTTCTTCGACAGCCTGCGATCGATTTCGCGGGCCTGCTCCAGGGCCTCGGGAAAGGGGCCATCGACGACGGCGTTGAGGTCACGGTTCACACTGTCGATGCGCTCGCAGTAGGCCTTGACAATGTCGTAGCTCCGGGCCTTGCGCTCCCGTATCAGACGGGCCAGTTCCACGGCGCTCTTGCTAAGCAAGCCTTGTTGCTCCACGCTAGGGGGACCCTGAACCCGCCGATGGGGACCCAGGTACCAGCCCAGGACGAACTCCAGCAGGCGATCGCTCAAGATGTGCACCAACGTCAGCAGGGCATCCAGTACGTGGCTCCAAAACGACATTTTGCTGGCTTGCACTTTGCGCAACGCAAGTCCAGAAACAGCGACGGTGGGGCAATGGGCTTGGACTAATGGATTGCGATAAATCCAAGAGACGCGGTTGCGTTGCCACTCGGCGGGCCAGACGGTTGGCGAAAGCTCTTTCCTCAAACCCGTTTCTGCTCGAGGTACAGTGGGCCCTGCTCGAGAGGGATTCGCTTGCTGGACTTTGTGGTCAAGAATCGTACTCGGAGAAAGCAAGCTACTCTGAGCGAGATCATTTTCGTTAAGAATTTTCTAAGATTTCGGGACCCGCCTGCTAATTTCTGTGATTACCTGAAGATATTTAAATTTTTATTGATATTATGGGTTAAAAAAAAAGTTTCTTCATAATGGGAAATCATATTCACGTAACATTTAAGCTGTCTGCCAAATATGTGATTCTTTAACAGATATTGCTGATGGATCAAGTTTGGCTTTTCCAAGTACTTTTTATTTGTTATTAAAGTCATGATTCTCATGATTGCTTGTGATTATCTTGAAGATATTCATTTTAGGGTAAGTATATTTACATTAAATTTTGTTTCAACAGCTTAAAATTGTATTAATATTTGGGAAATTTCTACAAACAAAATATTGGTAATCATCCTATGTGTAAATATTATTGCGGCTTGTTAATAGTTAAATAATTATCAATTTCTCTATATTTGTTATTCAAACAATATATACATTTGTTGTCAAACAAGGATGGCATAGTAATTTAACTGATACTGTCAACACCATCTAATGTCATACATTTTGCAGGGTATTGGATTGTCGCATATACTCGATATCCTTCTGGCCGAACAGCTGTGAGAGGAACACCCCCAACATCTGACGGCCTGGCTATCGCATCGTGCACACTCCGCCACGGCCTCAAAATATCGACCCCGCAGCTCCGCAGATGTTCCGTGAAAACAAGCGCCGCCGAGTGCAACATAACAACAAATTCAAACGCATTCGGGTGCGCAGCTAAAGTCCAAAAAAAACCAACATCTCAAAAGCCAAAAAAAAACTCCAATACCGAGGAGGAAACCGGAGCAAACATTGCACTAAGCACCGCAGAAGTATCCCCGCGTATCTTGTATCGACTTTTCCACGGTACGTATCCGCACCGGTTACCCGAAGGCGGGGTAGCAACTTCAAAGATACCCTGCAGGGTACACCGTTCGTTGCCCCAGATATTGTATTGACAAACAAGATTGGATTTAACAATAAATACCCGGTTCTCAGTGGTTTTCTGATGATAGATAAATGTTACGAGTAGAATGAATGTTGTGAAGATACAAATATCAGACACAATTCCTGTGTTCTTCTATAAACTTGAAGATCATTTTACTCCGCTTATGATCCTGATCAATAATGGGCTCCAAAAGGCCTCCCCCTGCCTGTTCCATAACAATCTAACCGACCTCTGTTCTCTTTAAGAACCAAGTTCAACTATCAATTTGATTACTTATCACCTTTTAATTTCTTTTTCGGGCTATCTCGCTTGAAAAGTAGGCGCTCGTGCGGCGATACCAACCCAAGACCCGGCATGACCACTGATTCCCAGTGATTTCTGCAAACATTTAATAAATAGAAAGTGATGCGAGCAAACAGTGACTGCATTAGCTAAGCTTATTTTGTTGCATTGGCAAACAAAGTTGGTAGTTATGGCCAAGACAATTGACAATTACCGGTGAGCAAAGTGAAAAAACGTGCCAAATGCATTTGACGCGCCTATAAATAGTTTTCCGGGGGCTTGCAGTGTATATGCACACATTGCATACATACTCGTATGTATGCAACTTACAAGCACAAATGCGCCTGGGATCGCAAGCAAGTGTTTTCTATAAATTACATTTACATAGAATTAAAAATTTAGGGCTGTTGCCAACCCGTAGCCTTTTCCCATCGTATCAGGTGCTTTCTTGGCCTTATCTTTCGTGGCGGTGGGCGTGCTTTTATGGTCGGGGGAGCCTATAATACTATAATGGTTTTATTCCTGGCCCGGTGCTAATCCTCACCTGATGTGTGACGTTAACTCCACAGGCGGGCAACGACACAAATACGAGTATCTAGCCCTCAAACTCCAAGCTAATTTGATCTTTGAGATAGGTCAGCTCTTTGAGCATGTTATAGTTTGTTTTTTCATTTGAAATTTTGGAGTGTTATGATATCTACACTAAAGAAAACTAACTTGCTCGTATCCCCAAAACTAAAGGTAGAGATTTTAGAGTATATATTGTTTTAATACCACATCTTTGATTATTTAAATTTTCATTTTTACTCGAAAAATGATTATAAATATCTTTATTTTAGAATTCCCAAACTTGGTACTTCGAAGAATCAATTATTTCGTTTAAAATGTTTATTTCAACAAAATGACCATAAAGATACATTGTACAGAGACTTTATAAAACAGATTCCAAAGACTATTTGCCTTTGTTATATCATCGTGACAGGCAGTTTCGTTTTTCGTTTCTTTTTCTATTTTAAACTGAAATGCTCTTCAAATTGCAAGTGAGGCAGGTGCCCATTTGTATGATGTATGTAGATACTTAGATACTACGATCTTATAGCGTGTTTGCATAACCTTTCCAACTCGTCGCGAGGTTTTGGAGATTTCAAGACCTTTAACACGCAGCGCGTCGAGAGTTTATTGCTCGCACAAGTCGCAGCTCGTTGATTACCTCAACAGCTTTGAATCGGCCAGATAATAAACATTGGAGATAGTTGTGCACTACCAAAAAAAAAGAGTTACAAAGTGCAACTGATGTAGGGCATTTGTAATCCCAAGCGATTTAATTTTCCACCTCGACGCCGGCTTTAATTAGCTCCTATTGTTTACAATTAAATTGTTTGTCATGTCGCAAGCCCGCGACTGATACCCCTTTGTGTGGGCTGAGCACTCGGTAAACATTTTCTCCGAGTGCAGGCGATATCTCAGTGCCCGCTAAGTGGGAGCCGGCTGCCTGCCGCCTGCCTGACAGTTGATTCGTCAAACAGAACCGCACTCGAGAAGACGTTGTTTTCTTTTCGGCCCTCGCTTGTCTCGACTGTAACCGTACGCATTCCATTTTCCCAGGTAAAGCGCTCGAAGATGGAGAGGAATCCGGCAGCGGTAAAGGCTGGAGGCGGCGGAGGAGTGCCCACCACCGGCACGGACTACATGCGCAACTTCGAGAACATCATCGCGCCGGGCAAGGAGGCCTCCATGACGCGGGAGTACAATCCGCAGGTGGCCTACGAGTTCGAGCGCTACCTGAATCCCCAGAAGCTCAAACAGCACGTCCTCAAGAGCGACAAACTGCGCGCCATCCTGGAGCACTACGCCAAGGAGTCCGGTCAGTCCATCAAGCAGCTGGAGCGCCAGGCCAAGGCGATCATCGATGAGATCGGTCTGGAGCGCAACATGGCCATAATCCGGTGGTGCGGCATCGCAATCACGGCGATCGGCAAGCGGATCTGCGACGGATTCTACGTCAACTCCGCCAGCATGGCCAATGTCCGCAAGGACATGGGCCGGTGTCCTGTCCTCTACCTGCCCAGCCATCGCAGCTACATGGACTTCATACTCATGTCGTACATTTGCTACTATTACGACATCGAAATACCGGGCATAGCGGCCGGAATGGGTACGTGTTGAGTCACTTTTCCGCAATTAGCAGGTTCGAAAGTGAGCAAGTGAATAGGGCTTGGTTATCGCCGGTAAATGGTTTCCAAAAAAATAGTAAAAAATGTTGCAAGCTGATTAATATGTTTGAAATAGGCTAGCTGGGAATTTGCTGGAGCGATGAGACTTAGTAGAGCGTGCAAATTATATCGTTTATCTAAATACTCTGCTGGGGCAATTAGCACTATTAAAATAATTGTTAATTTACTAGAATTTCAATTAGGAATGCTAATTGCTTGTTGGCACTTTGTTGACAAATATATTTGCGAGAAATTATTAATTGACACCAAGTGTTAGCTTGCCCAGCTTTTCGAACCTTAAAATTTATCAAAATGTATCCTCATTTAATATAAAATAAACCCCTTTTTTAGATTTCCATTCAATGTTCGGAATGGGAACTATGCTGCGCAAAACCGGAGCCTTCTTCATGCGACGCAGCTTCTCCAACGACGAGCTGTACTGGGACATTTTCCGGGAGTACATGTACGCTCTGGTGGCCAGCTACCACATCGGCGTGGAGTTCTTCATCGAGGGCACACGCTCCAGGAATTTCAAGGCCCTTGTGCCAAAGATCGGACTCCTCTCGATGGCCTTGTTGCCCTATTTCACCGGCGAGGTGCCCGACGTGATGATCGTGCCAGTGAGCGTGGCCTACGAGCGAGTGCTGGAGGAGCACTTGTTCGTTTATGAACTCCTAGGCGTGCCCAAGCCCAAGGAGTCCACCAAGGGCTTCTTCAAGGCGCTGAAGATCATAGACGAACGCTTCGGCAAGATGTTCCTCGACTTTGGGGAGCCGATATCGGTGCGCGAGTTCTTCGGCCACGACAGCGGCCAGAGGATGCAGCGCGCGGGCGTGGCCGGGCACCTGCAGAAGCTCAACCGCCAGGAGGTGGAGCTGGTCAAGCAGCTGGCCAACGAGATCATCTACCAGCAGCAGCGCCGCATTGTCATCACCACCTTCAACCTGCTGAGCCTCTACTACACCAGTCGATTGTACGCCCAGGATAGTGTCAACATCGATGAGCTCTCCCGGGGAGTGCTCCATCTCAAGCGCATCTTCGAGCAGCTGGGCGCCCACGTGAGCACCCGGCCCGGCAGCATCAAGCCGGACATTATCGATGCCGTGGAGATACACTCGAATATCGTGTACTTTGCCAGCGCCCGCCTGCAGTTCACACCGATGGCCGCCAAGCAGTTGGCCACCCAAATCGACGTGAAACGCCTGAAGGCGCACGCCCTGTCGCCGCAAACCATGGCCGTGGCAGTGCCCATGCTGGCCCTGCAGTTGTACGTGAATCCCTGCATGTTTTGGCTCGCCCGGCCGGCGTATCTGCTGCTCGCCGCCCTCAAGGAGCAGCGGAATCAGGCGGCAACTAGTTCGGAAAGCATCTCATACGCCTCCACCTTGTCCGCCCTGCATGAGCATGTGAGGGGCATGGATGATCTGTTCCAGCACGAGTTCATAATCGAGTCGAATCGCGAGGCCGCCGAGTTTGAGACGCATCTGCAGCTGCTGCTGGACGAGCAGGTGCTGGAGCTGGCCAAGGACAGTGGCAGGATTCGGGTGCAGGACAACGAGTGCTCGCATGTAATACTGGCAGCCCTGGCCCCGTTCCTGTGTCTCTACTACCAATTGGTAGTCACCTTGCGCAAGGTAGGAAGGCCTTTCCATATTTCTTTCCGAATTTGTAGTTAATTTCTTGAATCTCCCTCAAGATTCCCCTGGATCTGGAATTCAGCGGGAAGGATCTGCTGGTACGGGTGCAGCGGCATGTGGAGGAGTTGCTGCTGCAGCCCGGAGGAGCTGCCCGCCACGTGCATCCGTATTGCCTGGCCCTGGACAACCTCAACATTGCCATTTACGCGTTGGTGCAACAGGGCTATGTACAAAAGTGCCGCGACTCCGGGAAGATGAAGATCGGGGTAGTGCCCGGGAAGGGGCTGCAGGAGCTGGAGCACCAACTGCTCGAGTACTGCCAACTGATGCCCTTCGCCCAGTATTCGATTGCGGCCAACCAGCAGGCCCAGATGCACATAGCCAAGTTATAACTGGCAAATGGCAAGGGGCCGACGTCGGGGGAGGTGGCTGCGGAAGCGGAAACGGAACCGGAACCGCTGCCGGAGTCGCATCCCGATCAGTGTAGTACAATTTTCACCTCATTCTCTATGCAGCTCATCCAGTTTGTTGTCGGCCTGCTCAAGAATTGTCGCATCATCTGCATCCTTTTTTTCATTGTGGTGGTGGCTCCATTATGGCAGCTCCTCCGCTGGCTCATCGCATCCTCCCATTCATTCGCGTAGGTCTTAAGGGTGTATCGTTTTGTGGGCTGGGGTTTGGTCAATCTAGACAAAAGGCGGGATTTGTGAGGGGTCATTTTATCGTTAAGAAAGCCACTTGGACGTCAATTATTCGGATACATGTTCCTTTCCGTCAAACAAAGTATGTTCTATGGTTAGTTTTACATTCCTGGCTCACTCGAGCCCCGATTTTGTTTTTTAGTTTTCGAAATCGTAAAGTGTATTTTTAGAAATTTTACTCCTAAGATTAAAGATATTGAAACCAATTTTGCTCGCTTAGAACTTAGGCGATTGACAAAACATGTATCTGGGTAATGAGGTTTGAGTAACTGATATTTTGTGTTTGGTTTCCCATTAAAAAGTCGCAAAAACAAAACCAAAAATAAACTCACAACAAATTTGTGGAATTTTGTATCAACTATTTTTGTATAGAAATAGATCCCATCGAAATATAAATTCTCTAAACATTTTATAGACGAGAGAACTTAACCGCAATGTTTCCCACTAAATGTCAAGCTTGAAAAAAAGAGTTCTGTTTAGAAAAGAATTTAAATATATTGTTGAACAGGGGCATTTGATGAAACTACAAACCCGCATTGTAGATTAAGTTTACCTATTATTTTCCCATTCCAAAGGGTTATGTTATCAGCTCACTCCCAAATTGTTTCCATAGCATTCAACTGTGCCAATACAAAAGTCACCAGCAATCAAAAGTAATTATAACGCAGGCCCCAAGACTTGCCATTAACCTACGATTATAATATATATTTATAGAATATACAGTTGATTTGCGATCGGATCCCCGCAAAGATTGGATCCTCGGCAACCAGCACAAAAGAGTCAGCAACGTGCAATACAGAATGTTTTTGTTTATTGATATTTTTAGAAAGTTTTTTCGGTTTACTTTTGTGGTAGTGCATTTTTATACTTATATAGAAATAAAGCAGTGAAACAACAACACCAATCCTAACTACACTCGATAGCAACTAATGCCACGAGCAATAACAATAAAGAATTTAGTCGGTGCCACTTGCGCCCCAGAAACTTGATCCCCGGCGATTTAACTTGGGGTTTTCGGGGTCAAGGGCAAAACTGCCTTTTGAACGTTTCCAGGGTGCGCTGGGTAATGACCACCTGCATCATCAGCCACTCGGGATTGTTGTCGTCCGCGCGGGTTTCCACCACAGCTGTGTTCTTGTACAGCCAGGACATTTCCGGACCCCCGTTGGGCACTCGCATTTGCAGCTTTCTTCGTCCCGTGGCCTTCAGTATCTCCCGCTCGATGTCCTGCAGCAGAGGCTCCAAACCGGCTTGTGTGCGGGCTGAAATATGATGCACTGCGTCCGAAGTGGTTTGCTTTTGCGAGGCCACCAGGTCGCACTTGTTGTAAACATTGATGACGGGCGGCAGTTCACTCTCCGAGGACAAATTAAAGGCCAGCGAGCGCAGGGTGGCCTCCACATGATTTTTTTGAGCCTCATGGCAAGGGTGCGACAGGTCCTGCACATGGACAATGACATCCTGGAGGGGAGATACATTATACATTATATATTAAGCAGATTATACCATTATAATGGCCTACTAACCGCCAGCATGGCATCCTCCAGGGTGGCCACAAAGCACTCAAACAGACCCGTTGGCAGGTCGGACATGAAGCCCACAGTGTCCATGTAGATCACCTCCAGATTGCAGGGCAAGCAGCCGCCATGGGCGGTCACATCCAAGGTGGCAAACAGCTGGTTCCTGGGCTGCAGACGCTCCTCCACCGTCAGCGCCTTGATCAGCGACGTCTTCCCAGCGTTGGTGTAACCTACAACGGCCACGATCGGATAGTTTTGTTGCTTGCGCTTTTGGCGGAGGAGCTGCCGTTGCCGGCGCACGCGGTCCAGCTCCGCTCGCAGCTTGCGCTCCCTGGTGCGCAGGATCTCCTTCTGCAGATCGGTGAGGGCATAGCCCTGGCGACGCGTCTGCGTCACGCTGGCATCCTTGGCCTGGGCCCAAATGTACGGCAGCTCGGCCATGGCCACCTGCAGGCGCGCCTCCGCGCTCGTTGCGTGCAATCGCAGGATCTGGATGACCACCGAGTAGCGGTCCATCACCGGCAGCCGGAACTCGGCCTCCAGGAAGCGCTTCTGGGCGAACGAGAGCGTTCCCTTGCTCACAAACAGGCAGGTGAGCTGTCGCTCTTGCCGCAGATCGTTGACCAGGGTCTTCAGCTCTGCCAGTTTCCCGCTGCCGAAGAGCGTCTTCTTCTCGAGACTCTCGAGGGGCACCTTCAGGGCCTGGGCCACCTGCCAGTTGGGAAGGGAATGCACCAAGGCAGAGGCCTCCGCCAGCTGATCCTCCGGACGAACATCGTTGGAGGGGGAGCTACTCTGACGCTTGGGTGCCCACTTCACGTAGGGCTGCAGGATGAGCACCTGCTGGGCACTGGCTATGTCCCGGGTGATGCGCATGGCCCCGCCAGCCACCTCGTCATAGGCCCTGCAATGGGAATTTATTTAAATTTGGATAATTCAATAACTTATTGAGTAAATAGTAGTAAATTTAAGACTCAAGAGAATTAAATTATATTTTAAAAAAGGTAGAAAAGAAACTTGAAGGTTTTTTTTAGATGGAATTCAGTTTTTCCCGAACGTATTTATCACATTCATAGAATCTACTTATTTTAACAATTTAATATGTAATTATACGAAAGACTGATAAATAATTTTGGAAATTACAGGTGGTATTACAACGTTTTGATAGCGGATAAGAAGTTGTTAGCTAAATTAGTTCCAAATCTGCAGCACATATTATACGAGTATGTTTGCTTGTTTATCATGTTCCTGGACTATTAATCTTCAATTTCAAGTATTTGAGCAACAACCAAGACAGTTTAAAATATTAATTGTATCTATCTGTATATATTAAAACACTACTGTAAAGTTTTAGGAGTTCATTTCAATGCTAACATAATCTACTATAAGTCTTTCAAGATCTACAATCTGTGGCAGTCATAAAAAGGTATAGAAAAATCTAATTTCAACATTTTTGAGGCTTAAACAAAACTTTAATTTATTTATATAGAATTTCTGCTAAATTTCCTTATTAGTTCATTTGTATTACTTGATAAAACCTTTATATACTTTAATAACTAAACACAAATCAAGAAACACTCACCGATCATCCAAAAATCGCACATCTGCGAGGTCTCCACTGGACAAGGACTCCGCCTCCTGCTCCCTCTCGTCTCCCTGATCCTCTGCCCTTTGTCCCGCCTGCATCTGCGCCTCGAAGAAGCTCTTCCGGTTCCGGATTCCCTTGACTCCCTGGTGCTGGGTGTACTTGAAGCGCAAAGGTGGAAGCACAATCGGACGCAGGGGCAGGCTCCTGCCCAGACCCAAGATTACCCGCAACCTAGACATGTCTAAGGCTTAAAGCTAACTCTACTAAATAGTTAAAGATCACGGCTAGAAGGTCTTTTCGTCCAGGGCCGAGTGCTTGTCCTCAAAGGCCATCCACCGCGCTTGACAGGATCGGGTGCGTTCTGTGGTCGTTTGATAGGAAACTCCTGTGGCCACCAAGGAGGCCAGGAGGATGTTGTACTTGGCCGGGTAGCGGATCCGCGATTGGACAATCTTCTGGGCAAAGTAGGTGCCCGAAAAGCCTGCAATTTGTATTTAATTATGCAATCTTTTATGGTTTTTTTTTAGGGAAACTCACTCAAACAGAAGGCGGCAAGGCCGGTGAAGAGGGAGCGGGTCATGCAGTCGATGTAGCCGTCGAATCCCGGATGCTTCTCTCGCTGCTGGTCCTTCAGTCGCTTGATATCGTTCATAATCAAAAGGTTATTTTAGATTTTTGATTGTTTTGATTTTGCAAGCGTGTTGTGGCCGGCGCTTCGCCATCAGCTGTTGTGCATTCACTGCTTCTCAACACTGCCAAAATACAGGTTTCTGATGGGTAACGGTTAAGATGCTTTAAAAGCAATTTTTAAATATAATTTTATCATCTTTCAAAGACTTTATAATGAATTCATTGCTTTAAAAATTTGCAAGCACTCATCATACATTGCTTAGCACCACTTGTTAGCTATACTGTTCATTTATCGTTTCTTAGCACTGGTTAATACTGGTTTTAGTTTCAAACCAGAAAATGGTTCCTATTAATAAAAGAATGTTGTTATTTATTGTAAAATCTAAAACCATTTGGTTTTAACTGTTAGTAAGTTTTGAATCGTTACCGATTCATTTTCCACACTCATCACATATGGCTTACCAACACTCTTCGCACACTGTTTTGCAACACCATTGCTCAACATCAGCTGATTCCGCCCCGCCTGCTCTCTGTTTTTTTTATCTCATTGTTTTTATTGTTGATTTGCTTGAAAAAAACAAAAAATCTTAGCACCATGAAGAAAAAGGTGCGTTCCAACCCCTCCCACGACCAATTGAATCCTATAAATTACATATTTCACAGGTGTTGCTGATGGGGAAAAGCGGTTCGGGCAAGACCAGCATGCGATCCATTATCTTTGCCAACTATATAGCCCGGGACACGACCCGTCTGGGAGCAACAAGTACTCCTATCCCCTCCGCACCTGCCTCCGAACCTGGCTTACTAACTCTCGAATTCTCTTGAATTTCTCCCCCAAAAACACAGTTGATGTGGAGCACTCGCATGTCCGGTTTCTGGGCAACCTGGTGCTCAATCTCTGGGATTGCGGCGGCCAGGAGGGCTTCATGAAGCAGTACTTCGCCTCGCAGAGGGACAACATCTTCCGCAACGTGGAGGTGCTCATCTACGTGTTCGATGTGGAGAGCCAGGAGATGGAGCGCGACGTCCACTACTACCAAAGCTGCTTGGAGGCGCTGCTGCAGAACTCGCCGGAGGCGAAGATCTTCTGCCTGGTGCACAAGATGGACCTGGTGCCGGAGGAGCATCGCGAGGGGGTGTTCAAGGAGCGGGAGGAGGACCTCATACGCCTGTCCAAGCCCGGCAATGTCACCTGCTTCCGCACCAGCATTTGGGACGAAACGCTCTACAAGTAGGTGACGCAGCTTTGGCTCTGGCCACCTTCATTTAACCTCTAAACTTGCCGCAGAGCCTGGTCCTCGATTGTCACAATGCTTATACCCAATGTGGCCGCCCTGGAGAACTCGGTGACACATTTTGCGAATGTCATCGAAGCGGATGAGGTGCTGCTGTTCGAGAAGGCCACCTTCCTGGTGATCTCGCATTGCCAGAGCAAGAAGAACCGCGACTCGCATCGCTTCGAGAAGGTCTCCAACATCATCAAGCAGTTCAAGCTCAGCTGCTCCAAGTTGGGCGCCAAATTCCAGTCCATGGAGGTGCGCAACAATGCGTTCGCCGCCTTCATCGATACCTTCACCAGCAACACGTACGTGATGGTGGTCATGTCCGATCCCACGCTGCCCTCGGAGGCCACACTGGTGAACATCCGGAATGCGCGCAAGTACTTCGAGGAGCTGGAGAACCCAAACAACAGTGCCATGAACCATCACGGCCACAAGTACCACTGATAGACCCCGAGGACCCCTTAGTTGTTGTGCACACATCGAAGCGCCCCAAGGTGGGCAGCCCCAAAAGTCTTACCGCTTCCCCTAACTTTATGAGATATATATATATATAATATTTGTACATGTACGTCGCTCACCAACCGGCGATATATATTTGTTGTTTAGCCCGAGAGTAATTCCTGATTTGTGAGCGATGCGTAGCCATCTCTTTCGTTGATTTTTTCATAGATTTGTAAGTGGAAACCTTCGTTAGGCCTTAAGTTTATATACAAAACAAAACAAACAATAATATTACACATTACTTATAAATATAAATGTACGAAAACAACAAAAGAAGTGCTAAGCAATTTGGTCGCTTGTAAATGCCGTACGCGCTCTAAGGCCCACAAATATCACAGACAATGCAGTTGCTCCCTCCCTCCATCGGTGGCCTACGAGTAGAACCTCCTGACCTCCGCCGACAGCTGCTCGACGCTCTCCTCGTCCACGGCAATGAAGCGCTTGCCACCCCGACTGAAGTAGTAAATATCGCCCGTGTAAATGTCGAACCACAGGGCATGGATGTGCAGGTCGTGGGATTCGAGGCGTGCCTTCAGGAAGCCATACGAGGCAATGTTCGACATCTGCTGCAGGGTGTTGATTTGCGAGAGCTTGTCCTCGACGGCGAACTTGTCCTCCTCATCGATGTAGGCCACGAAGCGTCGCAGCGGCGTCTCCGAGGAGAAGATCAGGGGATCCTTCATGCCGGCGTCCCGCCACTCCTGGAACTTTTCCAAACTAGTGCCGGCATGTGTGCACATCCAGGACCTCAAGGGGGAGAGCCTCCGATTCAACTAAGCATAAAAGGTCTGCTCCATTTAATGTTATTAAAACATTTAATTAAAATGCTCACCTTGGACGCGAACTCTGGATCCCTGAGCTGGTACAGCAGATTCATGGCCTTGCAGTCGCTGTGTCCACAGACAATTATGTGCCGGATATCGTTCACCACACAGCCCAGCTCCAGGGCTGCCGGTTCGCAGCTGAAGTACTCGTCCTGGAAGTGCTGGGCGTGGGGTATCAGGTTGCCCGCATTACGCACTAGTGGGTGGGAATGTTGGGAAGGTCTGTTTATCTATAAATAACCATTAATGACTTCACCGACTCACCCACAAACATGTCGCCCACGTGGGTGTCCGTGTATCGGGTGGGAATCATTCTACTGTCCATGCAGGTGAAGAACACGGCCTTGGGCTGCAAGATAAAGCGTATCAGGGGTTATCTGAGATATCGGATGCGCGAAATATTCATTCGTTTGGTCGAGAGATACTCAGATAGCGGCTAAAAGTTATGACACACTTGGCGAGTGGCCAAAGTGTCAATGGACTTTGGTTCAGGGCTGTTCATTAGGGAAATGCGAAGGAAAATATTGACAGTATTGATGGGAAGCATATCTTGGGGGTGCCAAGGTTTATGGTAAATATTTTGGGATATGTTTTTCACAATATGTTTTGGAATTATTGTTTCGGGAGCAAAGAATCCTATATTGTCTTGGAATTCAATATTTAAAACCACATTTTATAGATTATAACTTGCGAGTGCAATTTTAGAGTTTTAGAGCTTTTTCTGGGAGTAAATAACTGAAAAACCTCTTGACTATTTTTAGATATATTTAATTAATTTATAAGAGTGTTTTTCCTATCGGTGTGCTAACAGCTGCTTCACAAATTTCTAATTAGAACAAAAATAATTTGATAATTAGCAAAGGTGCAAGGCAAGGCAGCCAATCACTTAATGTATAAAAATACAATTTAATATTAAACAGCCCAAGGGGCGACGGGGCTGAGGTTTTGCAACCGGTTTACCTTTGTTTTTGTTTACCAAAAAAACACAAAACTAAGAGAAGATATTTACAAAATCGAAGAGCGAGGCAGACTGGCGCGAGTCGAAAAAAGTGATAATAATATCAAATGTGTACATGCGCTCGCCACAGGTTCTAGTTTTTATTTGTGGTGCTCCCAATGCCGAGTGCTACAAATCTTGACCTATAATCTGTGGAACACACTCCTAAAATGGACCCACCTCCGGATTGTCGCGCACTTTCTGGAACTCCTTCACCATTTGCTCGCGCGTGGTGTTCCTGTAGCGCATGATGCCCCTCAGAATGCGCTCCATTTCGTTGGATATCGCTAGATAATCTCTGGAATTCCTCTTGATTTGGAAACAATACAACAAGTAAATATAATGGCGCAGGTCGCGACGCGTTTAGCGGTCAACAAAAAATGCGATGGAGCTTCAGTGACGGTTTTGGAGCGTTTGAATCGTTGAAAATTCATTTGTTGCCTCCAAAAAAAACACGCGACGCAATCGAAAAGCAGCTGTTGTGCGCTCTCTTAGAGGGCTCCACTCTTTGGGGGAGCTCATCCCCAAAGCGAAAGAGAACTACGCCAAGAGAGGCGCCATTTGTTGGGGCCTTATCTTACCCAGTAAATGAGAAGGGTATATTGGGTCTCTAGGAATGTTTGCAACATGTTTAAGGCAGGATTTTCGACCCCCAAAAATAGATATTTTCAATAGGAGATATTTCTATCAGCAACAATCTAGACACTTCCATGCTTATAGAGGCATAGTTTTTCAAAGCTAAATTAGATAGAGATCCCCCCTCAATAATCACTAAATTCTAGGGCGTCCACAACTTAATAGCAACTGAAACATATTTCAAACTTATAGTAAATGAACAGGTTCCAAAGAGATTCAAATTCAGCAAGTATATTTTCATGGGAAATGTTTTATCGTTAAATAGTCAATAGACCAAAATTAGCAAACCTTTTGAGGTTTCACCAATTTATATCTTGGTTTTTAGTCAGGTGTCACAAAGTTTTAGTCAGGTGTCACAAAGTAAGTATCCCATTATATTCTAGAACCTATATTTGAGCTAAATGAGAATAAAAATCAATTACTCAATGACTTTTCGCTCAGCGAACTCTGGCAAATTCCAGACAGTCCCTCCAGTCCCGCCAATAAACATCAGAAATCTGTCCCCGTGCCAGACATTTGCTTATCTTTAGAAAAACGTCTCGAACAGCTGATGGAGCTGATAGAATGGCTTCCATGCCAAGCACTTTTATAGCTGCTGCCTTCCCTAATCAATGTTTTCGATTGAACTCTCTAATGACTGTCGAACAAGGTCACGAGCATATAAAACCAACCTAAATATAGTACACCACTTCCCACAATTCCGCTGTTGATGTTGGAAATTTAAATATATGAGCAATTGTTGGCAAGAAATATAAAAACAAATACTTATTCGAATTTGCTCACATAAAATTATCAATTCATGATCCCAATATTTAGCATATTGTCATGAACTTGCAAATATAAACATTAATTTACGAGCAATCTCAAAATTGTTAGGCAAATTGGAGAAGCATTTAGTATACTTTAGTATAATGGGAACATCTATCGTACACGAATAATCTTTCGTATTTTTGGAACGTTTATTACGTCCTTTGATACATGTTGGCGAGGAGGTGCTCCTCTATTATCAAGAAGGACAATGGTACCATTGTTTTCCAATTAGTGTCCAAATGCGTCGATGCAGAGTTTAACACTAAACAGGACTTGTTCCAGATGAAACTCCTTTGCAGTTGTTCTTTTCTGTGATTGCCAAGATGGATACTGTGATGGTCGAGTTGTGTTAAAGTCTTTAATTTAGTTTTAGGATCATTTTGGATCTGATGCACTCGGAAATGGTCAAAGAGATGGTGATCCCGATACCACAATTGAAATTCATTCATCTAAAGATATCCGGATTTCGGTCAAGCTTATGAATAAGATCAAGATCACAGAAGGGCTTACCTATCGCTTGATCCTAAAGAATTATTTATTGAAGGTTTTCCAGCCAAATGATTGATGTTTACCTGCATTGTAACTTCGCAAAGAAGTCAAATCTTTAAAGGTGACTTTCCAAATTCATCCTGATTAAACTAAGTTCATTTTTTAACATTATTGAATCTTCTCAAGTTAGAAAGCATTGCAGGAGCCTTCCAAAGGATCCACTGTCATGTCACCTGGGAAAACAAAACAATTGTAAATTTAAATCATCTGTGATGGCTCCAACTTACGCTCAAAGAAATGTGGATATTTTTGAAACGATTTTCATGGACCATGAAATCCATAGAGTTTGTAGATCTTGGGTCGGCTCGAAAGACACGATTAAGATCCATTAATGTATATGTCGTAAATATCCTAATGTATCAAATTTAAATGTTTTGAGGAATATTTGGGGCTATTTGTTTTTGTTTGCAGATCAAAACAAATAATTTTAGTGTGCCTGTTCGCGGTGAGGAACAAAACGCAAACTATCGCCAAGAAACAAAAGGCGGGTAAAAGTGTTTGGATTTGAAAAGATACAACATGTATGTTCAATGTATCTACTCAATGAGAGTATCATAAAAATACTCTTGCTACTTTAGATCTAAAAGCAATAAATAAATCATTTTATAGCTTGTGTCGCTGTTTTGTTTTTTATGTTATAAGAATACCATTGCATTTCAATAGCTAAAATCTGTTATTAAAACTTGTATGAAATACCAAGTTCTTTCCATTCATTGGCCTTCGAGCATCACGTCTCCCAATTTAATGAATACTTGTATGTCTTTCAGTCACTGTAACATTAGCTCTTCCCAGAAATGCCCAAGAAGCATGCGTTTTTGTTTATTTTTTTGTGGGATTTGGTCAGAACTTTTCAGACATCTCTATGGGACGCCTTTAAAAAAGTGGGTCACACAAACACCTGTGCGGGCAAAAAGGCAAACGCCAATATTATGAAATCCCCCATCGGTCCCAAAGAAAGCAAAGCCTAACCACAAACATGACTCTGACGCTACTCGGGCGGTGTACCGCCGCCATTTCACCAGCAGATTCACTCTTGATGATTATAAGCTTTTGTTGTGTGTTTGGGGTCTTGTGGCTTTCGGGGTCTCCACCTCAGAGCTCCCCTTTGCCTTTCCTTTCCATTATCGAGCGGCAAAATATTGGTTGAACGAAATCGAAAGATATCGCGATCACTCTATAAAAGATACAAATGATTTTTAAACATATTTAAGCGATATTTTTGCCTTTCCCACCAGCCAAACTCTTTGGCATAATTAGCAACCAGATAGAATATTTATTAACATTCAAATTGAGTTATCCGGCTTGATGTTTAACCAGAATTTATATTTCTCATAATATATTTTGAGACACATACAATGTTAGAAGAATATTTCGGGTATTGTGCATTTAACCTATTATTAGAAATATAAAATAAAAGCCTAAATATTATTCTACTCTCCCCCTTGGCATCAGCATAGTATTTTGTGTTTAATTATTCAAACAAAACATCTTTAATTGTAGTAAATTGGTAATCAGTAAGATTTATTATTTACAAAATTTTTACCAAAATCGTGAGTTTTCCAAACGATCGTTCTTATCGAAATCAATGGACCCGACCAAAAGATTTGGGTGAACTTATAACAAACTCTCCGCGTGACCAGCAGCATCTTCATCTTGTTTCGAGAAATACGAAATAAAATGACAAAAAAGCGATGGGGATCAGAACCCCAACTCAAAGCTCATTACGATGGCCATCCTCCAGTGAAAGAAAAACAAAAGTTGGCCTGCCGATGGCGATGGGAAGATCGGCGTGGGTACAGCCGGCGAAATAATGAAGCAGAATCGCCTGCATGACAATGATTGCTCCCAGCCAAGCGAGAAACAGATACAGATACTTTAACAGAATGGGTTGCCCGCAGCCATCGCACTCCCACATTCGGCTTCAAGTTGGGAACCGCTGTCTTTTCTTATTTTTTTTTTCCAGAATATTTGGGCCAAACCGCCAAATGTAAACATTAAGAGAATAACAACAAAAAAGGCGGACAAAAATCGGACGATGATGGTTACTTAACAATGTTAAACAACGGAGTGCTTGTGAGGGATTGGGGCGGTGGGTGTGGGTGCCAGAAGCGTTCGGTTTCGATGGTCCAGTCCAGGTTGTGAAATCGGAAACCAAAAGGAATGCAGGTGCCTTTTGGTTTTGCCCGCTTTGAGTCATTCATTTACAAACGAAAGCAAGTTAACGATGCTTATCCGAGTTATATTTGGGATTTCGCAGGGTTTTTATAAAGAAAATTAAATACAACTCATGAAAATAGTAGTTGATATTGTAATAATTTAAATTATGATTCACCTTGGATGATTAGAAATTGTTTAATTCTTTAAATATTTCCTTAACAACTATAAATTGCCTTTGCAAATTGGAATAAATTGCTTGCATTGATTGCCTCATCTCCACCTTCATGATGTCATACAAGTTTATTGTACAATTCTTTCCCTTTTCTTCAATTTTTTTTTGGGTTCCCTAATCATAATTTATATTTGGGTGTTACCTGGTATTTCCTCGAGCCCCCCCATTTCTTTGCCCGTCTCTGGGAGGCACAATTTGCAAATGAGTTTTTCGTGGATTCTTTTTGGGCTCCGAGTTGGGCTCTGGCTTTGGGTTAATTAGTGAGTATCTTTCCTCAGCACGCACAACAAAAGGCCAAACAACAATAATGCTTTTGGCGCTCGAGTATCTTGTGTTCCCAAAGTATCTGTGCGCTGTCTCGGCGGCATTGCTGTTCTTATTAGCGTTGTAGCTTTTAAGCTTAAGCTTGCCCCGAAAATCTGGGTCACCGGTGTCGTTAAAGCCTCTTGCCGAGTGTGTGGTGGTTGTTGGAGTGCGCAAATTAAATATTCACAGCGTTGGCTAAGCAAATAAAATCTCCATCGAAACTCGCAGTTTCGGGTTTCTGGTTATTGTTTTTGTTGCATTTCCTTCTGACCACTTTTATTTGGTTTTTGGTTTTTGGTGTTGGTGTTGGTGTTGGTGTTGCTGTTGGTTTTGTTGCCTTAGGTTTTTCTTTTCCTTTTTTTGTTAGCCACCAAATCAGCGATGTTGCGGCGCATGAAAGTGAATCAGAATGTGCTTTAGTGGCTCGTTCTTTGCAAAGCAAATGAGATCAAAAGTGGGCTTTAGCCGCATCTCTTTAACCTGAATATGTCAACCCTTTTGCCGCTTCTCTGGCCAATTCTTTTCATTTTGGCCAAGAAGAAAGAAGCCCATGCAACGCATTCAGTCGTAATGGCCAATATTTGTATTCCACTTTGTTAAATGTAAAAGTAAACTTGAAAAAACATAAAATAAAAGAGAATGGCTAATGGGAAGAAGCAAGGGACTCGAATTCTTAAAAGGAAGCTCAGATGATGCTACCAAACTTTATGATAATATAAAACTTCCAATGATTAACCTTAAATTCTATATATAGGGGAAGTGGCGTTGTTTTAATTAAACTTTTCTTGGTTAAAATTCTTGTGTCATGCTTGCCAAAAATGTTTTGTTTGAATTCTTATATAAAACTTCCAATGATTAACCTTAAATGCCATATATAGGGGAAGTGGCGTTGCTTCAATTAAAACGTTTTGATTTAAATTATAAACTTAGAAAGACTCGTAACCAAGATTTAATCGTAAACATTACCGTTTTTGGTTAAAATTCTTGTGTCATGTGTGCCAAAAAAAGTCTATTTACATTCTTTGTGTAATCTTTCTTTCTTAGTGTCGATTTGTGAAAAAAAAGAATGAAGCACGAATACCGAATCTGTTTGCTGTGGGCGTTACTTATTATTATGAGTTATACATATGAGATGGACATGGACATCGGCCCGTTGGCTATAAAAGAGGTGTGCCCTGACCCAATTTTCGGCCTTCTCTTCGTGTTTCACCTTTTTTCGGGTTTTGGTCTCTGTTTATTTACGCATGAGCTCAGCATTACGCGACGAGGAAAGAATTCTGCATTTTTATAGTTCAAGGGGAGGAATCGTTGTAAAAGTAGCATTCTTAACCCTTTTTGGGTGGATGTCATTAAGTAAACATCCGTGGCACTTTTTGCACGATGCCGCAGGGGCAGGTAACGCGATCGGACACAATGTCAAAGGACGGGACACAACGGTGAAATTTACAATTTTATGGCGGACTTTAAGTGGAAAACGGCAAACAGTCAGAGGCAGAGCGGTAGAGGTTTTATGGCCATGACAAAAGATAGCCGACGACAAATGTTGCATCCGCATTGCAGCTACTCTTCATGCTGCTGCTGCTGCTGATGCTGCTGCTGCTGTTGTTGTTGCTGATGCTGCTGCTGCTTTAGTTGCCTTTGTTGTTGTCGGTACTGCCACGGAGGGATCGTAAATCATGCGGCAATGTTTTGCATGTGACACACAGCCCGAGTGACAAGAGATTGACCCAATTTCCCAGACTAATCCGCAGCATGTCAAATCGTGATTTCCTTAGCACGGTTGACTTAAAAAACCCTTTTTTTGGGAAGTTTCAGATAAATAAATGTGTTTAAGCAAAGTATGTATTTAGCAGGGACTAGAGGGGCTTAAATGCGAAATTTTAAAACAATTTCATAAGATTCCAATTCATTGATTCGGTCTTGAAATACCTAAAACATTTGTATCTTTACATCTTGAGAAACCTTGAACATTATCAAGTGACCTTCAATCTAAGGACAACCGTTTTGAAGTGTTATGCAATATGTGAGCAGTTTAGGGCGTGTTTATTATCCTTTTGTCTTGGCACACGACTGGCACCCATATGCTCAGGCATATCCTTAACCTTCAGGACACGAAAAATAAACAAAAAAGTATCACATTATTTCCATTGTAAATAAAAAACAAACTCAACTGAGTAAAACCAAATTAAGAGACTATTATTTGGCTACAATTAAACGTTTACAAATATTTGCAGCACAAACAGATCTCTGCTTTGGAATCCGTACTTAGTATAATGATTCAAATTATGATTGCCCCGAAATGGGAGAGTTTCGGATGGCGAGTCATACGGGCAAATGACAAGCAAATAATGGTAGAAGGAAAACTGTTACTTTCACATCGGCTAAAAGCCAAGATTACACTCGCTCCTATGAAGGCCAACAACGAAAACACCAGCAATAATAGAAGCGTAATAGTTGCTAATTTTGTGCATCGCTTTGGCCCCGAAAAAACGTCAACAAAAAGGGCTAATTATGAGCACACTTTCGGCCAAAAGCGGACGGGGGAATGGCTCTGACAGACAATGCAAAAGAATCACGTCGTTATAAACTGTTTTTTTTTATGCTGTAGTGTAGCTTCTTCTTCTTGGGTTTTTTATTTTTTATTTTTTTTGTGAGTTGCCCATTGAAATTGGAATTTGTTGTTGCTGACTGCTGCTGCTGTTGGCACTTTTTGGGGTAGTGCACAAAAAGGTGAGCACTTAAATGAAAGTTGTTCAACTGCTCGGGGGAGCCCTAAATTGTTGCCGTCTTATGGCTGCGTTTGGGTATGGAAAAGGCGGCGAGGTGTAATTGTTGTACCCGAAATTGAGGACACCAATAAAATATATATTTTCTTCACAAACACAAAGTGCATATCCAACAATACAACTTTGTTCTTAGCCAACTTTAGGCAACTACAAAGTCTTGCCTTTGGAATAGTTTTGATGCATTCCCCGATTTTAAATTACATTATTCTAAATCTGTTTTATATGGCCCACAACATCTAGTACATCGCAGATAGCATAATTAGAAAGAAACCCAAAATTACCATGCTTTCCACCTCCCTCACCCGTGCATGACTTTGGTATGGAACAGAAGCTAATACCCGGCGGGGGTGTATTACCGTAATTGAACCCTAGGGTTAGCCTAAGGTTGAGGAGTGCGTATACTTTATGCTTGGCGCATGTGTCATGCTTATTAAACTTTTGGTTCTGTTCCAAAAACTATTTTGGGCGTCCGCACTTTATGATTGGTAATTAAAAATACATATATATATTTTTTTTTGCTTCTTGGTTTATTATTTTTTTTGGGGGGGGCTGGTTGCCGAGTTATGGTTGGCTTGGTGCGTCTTGAACCGGCCTGCTCCCATTTTTGGGGGGGAAAACGGGTTGGCAAACGGGTGTGATGGCGTCCCGAGGAGGGTGGAAGGGATGTGCCGCAGACACAACACCCCAAAAACCAACAAACCGACTAACCAACAGGCAGCCAAATGTTGCACTACATTTTAGTTGACTCGTAGTTGCTCCTGCACCCGGATTTCAAACCGGAGCCAGAGCTGGAGCCGCATCGTCATCGCCATCAGTTGCTAAACTTGTTGCACATGTCGGATACAAGTCAGCTTTATTGAGTGGCAACCGAAGCCAGCTGGTTCTGTCAAAACGGCTCTTTTCCAGCCATTGCAAATGAAAACGCCAGATTCAAGAGCTTTGAAATCAAGGCAGCAAAGTCACTACAGAAATTTCAACATTTTTAGGTTAGAAAAGTTCGAGGAAGGTCAGCTAAAGTAGCAACAAAACAACTACAAATTGGAGTCTAAGGAACATCAAAAACATGAAAGTTAAGAGTAATAATGTAATAGAATTAGTAGTTATCGAAGAAAGTCTTGAATTCCAAGTAATTTCTTATAAATTCTGAGTAGCTAAAGTTATTTAGGTATTAGTTTTATAAAGGTTTTTCGTCTTTGAAGCTTAAGTAGTTCTAAACATTAATGCCAAGCCTAAGGATAGTAATACACTGGTATAATATCATAATTTTAAATAGAATAAAACTACAACTTAGTTTTCAAAAATCCCCTGTTTTTTCTCATCCAAGTTCAGGCAGCACTGAAGAGGAGTCGGGTTTGAAGTTGAAGCCGCTGCTGAATGGGGCTGAAGTTGAGGCAGTTCCTAGTTTTTGTATCAAAAACACTTAACAACTTGTAAAATTCTCCGACTGCTGCAGTTGACACACATCTGTCAAAGCCGTCCAACTGGGTCAGGTGGCGGGGCACGGGGTGGTGGTGGTGCTGGTGGTGGTGGTGGTGATGTTGTTTGCCAGTACACTTGGTGGCTGCGATGCCGGGCGATGTGGTGCGATCTTGTTAATCGTTTTTGATTGCCGCGCTGATGCTCCAGCACCTGAAGCACTCAAACGATGATTGTCGTTTAGAGCACCGAGCCGTCGTCTGTCATAGATTCTTGGCTTTTCCCCTCGGCCGTCTCTCGGCCCCAAATGCCTGCTGATTGTTGTTATTATTTCTCATTGTTATTGCTTTTGCCGGCGTGGCGCGGCGCGGCACTGCCATTGCTTATTATGAGCCTTATTAGCTTTGCCCGATCGCTCTGCCTGCGACTTTCAACGCTTGGACAATTCCTGGGGGCCGGAGAAGCAAGCACGTGACAAAAAACTAGGCAGGGGACTTACTCAAAGAAATCAAAATAAACCACAAACTCGAGTGTGTCACTACAGACAAAAAATACAGGAAGTTATGCCGGAATATAGTATATATGATGGCTATCCCAGGATCAAGATTTATATCAGTGATAAAGTTTCAACATCTGCAAAGCATTTTCTCATGAAACTCTCATTAAAAAGCTTTTAAATCATCTCAATATGATATTACCAAAAGTCCAGAATTTCGTAAAGTATAACTGTTTTGAGGCTTTTATTTGAAGCTTTTATTGCACCATTATCCCCGACTGGACACTGGGCTTGCTTTATTCACCATCGTAACACGCTTACTATATGTACGTGCGTAAGGCATTACCGACCAGAAAAGTAAGGAAAAGCTTTAATAAACCCGAAGCTGGTTCTGTTCTCGGCAGCCAGGCCCACTTTTAATATTCAATAAAGATTTAACGAGACATGTCAAGCGCTTTTGCAGTCGCAGAATGCATAAATAATTATAGAATTGAGCAACAATTTCGGCACAGTCGAACAACGAAATGCGAGTAAATAAAAAGCCAAAAGACACGGCAATTAAATTCAATTTCGTGGCCAATAAAGCCGAGAAGAGCCGGAGAAAAGAAAGAAAGAGGAAGGGAGGGAGAGATGGAGCCAGAAGGAACAGTTACGGCCAAACACTGAGATAATAATTTTGTTTAAATTTAATTGTGAGTTATATTTGTACGGTAAATCACGTAGCAGCGCGGTCATTTCGCCGGGGCTATAATAACCATATATTGGTCATGGCCCAAGGGGAAGCCTAATTGCTCGATTTGATATATTACTTTATATCTTCCTCGATTTTTTCCCCCTTTACTTTATTTACTTATTTTCTTTAGCGGCAATTGAAGCATGAATGGCAGGCGAAGGGGAGGAGAGAGAAATGCCGCGGAGACAGGAATAATATTTATGCATAACAGTCACTTTCAAAGTTGCTAATTAATTGCATATTCTTAATGACAAAAAGCACACACAATACGGAATTTGTATAGCTTTTTGGGCAAAAGAATGGAGCGGTCTCTTGACCAATCATAAATAAATTAGGCAAAGCAGCGAGCAGCATAAAAGGAAAGGAAACAAGGCGAAAGAGGTGGGAAAGAAGGGGAAAGAAGGCGAAGAAGGGGCAGAGGCAGCCCCAAAAGTCGGTCATGAAATCGCAAGTGACCCACTTGGCAAGCGAGCGACGCAAAAAATACGAAAAAAACACACACAAAACACACAGAAAAAACACACAACAGCCTGGGCCAGAAGAAAGAAAATAACGAGAAAAAACGAAAGACTCAAGCAACGAACGCGCCGCAGACAAATATGACAAGCGACGCTAGAGCGAGCGATAGAGACAGCGACGCGCCGCTGGCCAGAAGAAATTCCCCGCGAAAGAAAGAGATATACAGGCCAAATCTAAAGGAGGACACCATAATTGGCAATGCACACACCGAGGGGCCTAAGCCTGCTGCCATGAATGACTCGACCGGCTCCGAGCCGGACCTGTATGCGTCACTAAACTTGACCAAATTGTACAAGGAAGTCTGCAGACTCCCCCCAGTCCCAGCCATAGCCGCTCTCCCTCTCCCTCTGCCTCCCCGACTCGGGCCTGTTAGCTAATGACATTCCACGGCTCTTCGCCGGCCAAGAAGACTGTCTTCGCTTGTCTGGTCAGCAGGTTCAGGCCACGGTGCGGGCGGCTGCTGCTTTTGAAAATCTTCTCGTGTGTGCTAGGGAAATTTACCTGCCCCGAGGAGTTTCCCACTGGGTCTTGTCTGCACACTGCTCACCCCAAGTGAAAGCCCAGGATGCGATTTTTCTGCGGGAAGGGGGGGGAGCGGGGTTGGCCATCATGATTCGGTCACGAGTGGGCCTAAGTGGGTCTGATAAAAGTGAAGATACCAGCGAAATCAGCGACAGGTAATTATTAGGTATCTGGGTAAGCATTCTGGCCATAACAATTTGTTCAGA
>JAJJHQ010001515.1:179465-205671 GCA_021223825.1 Drosophila ironensis
CTGCTGATCAAAAATATATTTATTTATTATAGGGTCGGAAACGCTTACTTCTCCCTCCAACATGCTTTTGCACAAAGTTTTTACATTAAGCTGCATGGTATAAAAGAATATATAATTCTCAAACCTACCAGCTCTAAAGTCTCTTTTCAGAAAACCCTATGATGCATAAAATAGATGACAATTTCCATGACTCGGGTGAAGCCATTCCTGCCTGTATATTTTCTTTCCTATAGCTGCAACCTCTTGTGGCACTCTCCATCACTCAAGCCCGCCGTCGAATGGAACTTCATTAGATGCAGCACAGCACACAGTTCGAGTTTGTCAAGAGCGAAGTCTGCCAAAGCCATGCCCATGACACTCCGGCTAACTTCATGTGGCATGCCGCATCCACGTCCACGTCCACGTCCACCATCCACTCCTCTGCGCCTTTTGTGCGCTTGTCGTATCTATCCATCTAACGTTTGCCAACCTCCCGGACCTCCCCGCCGCGCCCTTTGCATTTTGGGGGCCATTGGCAATGTTAATGGTGTGCATTATTTTCATGTTTATTTATGTTGCTGACACACACGGCACACACAACACACGGCCACCGCAACTGCAACTGCAACATGTGGCAAATGCAATTTGCATTTGCATCTCAATTGCATTTTGCATTGTCTGATGTTTGTTTTGTGTTTTCTGTTGTTTGTTCGGTTGCCGTTGTTGCCGTTGTTGCCGCTTGTTGCCTATCTCCTTCCACACACAGCTGCGTTTGCATTTGACGATGCGGATCCGGTTTTCGTTGACCCACTTCCGGTTGCCGAGCTGCCAGAGTTGGCCGCAGCAGCGGCTGCCACGTTGCTGTGCACGCCGGCTGCGCGCTGCGTCCCATTCTGACCTTTGCCAAGTTTTGTGGCAAGCCACCCACCCACCAAAATCAACCCACACACCCAAAAGTGCACACAGGAAAACTGTTTCGTGTTTGTTTAATCTGGAATGGTCTACCATTTTAATGTAATATCTCTGAGATCTATAACTGTAAATAGCTAAATATATAGATAGCTTTTTTATAAGTATGATATCGTGATAGAATACCAAGAATAACAAGGAAATATTGTGCACTATTTTTCATAGGACATATTTTCAAATATTATTAAAACTTGTAAATATTAAAATATTTAAAAATATTCTGCTGATTGTATATATTCAAGGAAATGCGAAGTTTATTTCAATTCAAAGAAATTTTAGATCACATAAGACACATCACATGTCATTAGTAGGAATTCACTTTATTTTATATTAAAATTCTTCGTACTTTAGAATTTAATCGCATGATTGATCCACCCATTTATTAGATGCATTTTATTTGATATTAAGCTTCTTAGTACCTAAGGAAGCCTTGTTTTCCAAACCTTGTTTTCATTGCTATTAAATTTGTACGAATATTAACATTTTTGTAGGTCTGTAGTTTTTTCCAGTGCTCTTCACCGCCCATTGGTTATCCTCCCACACTTTGCACTACATTCATATTTCTCCTAGATCCATTTCTCCGCTTCCTCTCTCACACACATGTGGCCATTTATTTAGCATTTTTATTGCCGCCTCGTTTGGCTGTTCTCGTTCTTGCTCTCCTTTTCCTTTATTGTTATTTTGTTATTTTTTGTGTGGCTGGATTTGGTTTGTTGTCTTGTCGTTTGCGTGTTATTAACGTTGATAAGTCTTCGCATCGACAGCGGCTCCATCTTGCCCCCAGCGATGCTCCCAGCGATGCTCCGTCTCCCTCGCACCCGCACAATCTCGTTTTTTGGCCAACTGATGACGCCCGCACCTTGGCTCGAAAAAAAGCGCTAGAAGCCGAAGAAGAAAACAAAATTATGCACACCGAATTTGCATTATTATTATTGATGTTTGTTCTTGGCAGAGTTGTTGTAGCCGTTCGGCTGTGATGCGAAATTTATGCAACGTTTGACATCAATTCAAAGATTTGGCCAGGCCAAAATGTTCCCGAGACAGGAATTGGCAAATGGGAATTAAACGGCGGCGAAATGCATTGAAAATCAGGATTGTGGATCTTTGATAAGAAAATAGGTATTAGTTTTATTAATAGGTCTATTTGCCTTATACATATGGATATTCTTTTAATAAACAATAAACAATATTGTATTGTATATCCAATCCTTAGGGTTCTAGGTTGTAAAGTTTTCTGGAAAATAAGCAAATTAATTAAAACAAACAACTGCAATAGCCACATCAATTTATTTATATTTAACATTATCCAGAAATTTAAATCTATTTTATAGTACAATCTATTGTAGATCAAATAATCTTTCTAGAAACCAAACTATTAACAAAATGCAAGATATTGTTAAAACTAGCTACTCAAAAGTCAAGCAATCTGTTACAAAATCGTCAAACAAAATTAAAGACATGATGTCAATAAACCACTAAATGTTATCTCTCATAGTTGAGTCTATTATGAATAATTTGTTAAATGCGTAGCTTTTCCTGTAATATTGTATTAATATTTTTTATACAATCCTTAACCAAGAAATATTGTGTAGAACTTGCTACAAGTATCTGAACATATTGAAATAACAGTTTTGTTAATTGAATTATTTTGCAGGTATATTTGAACCTATGTAGAAAAAGGTTCGATTAGGCTATCTAACCTATATAGAAATCAAATAATTTACAAAATTTCAGGAAATTGTTGAAGCAAAACTATTAGCTACCCAGAAGTTGAGCAATCTGTTACAGATTCGCCCATCGAAACAAAAGACTTGGGCAACGAACGCCGCGCAGTCGCAATATTTTCCCTTGTTTACTCAATTTACACGCCAGGATGTCGCATCTTTGCCTGCAAGAGAGCCGACAATTAAATTCGCAGCACTCAAAGGTGCACGAATCCTAGGGATACTGCTACCTGTGTGTCCTACCACCCCGCGTGCACTTGTTCACCGTTCGGAGGTTCTGTCACATTTGCAGTTGGCATTTCGCTTTGTTTGGGTTTTGGTTTCGTTTTGTTTTTGGTTGTTTTTGGGCAAATAGAAAGGTGCAGCTCGGAGGCGTTGCAAATTGTTTTGACTTCTGCGCAATTTGTTATTTGCACCTTAATTTACAGATACTTTGCGGTCAGAAGGAGGGCCAGAAGGGGCACGCCACCCGTGGTGCCCCGTCCCCGGATCTCGGAAGATCTTCATTTTGTTTCGGAGCCCCCAAGACCGTTTTATTTTTCGGTTGCGTTTGCCTAACCCAAATGGTCATGGGCTTTTCTTCTCTCCTTCAATTTACCGGAGGAGTAGGAGCATCCAATGGCTGGGCCCCTGACAAATGCACAAACCTTGTTCTGAGGGCCTGACCCTCGTGTCAATATTTACACAATGTGCGGTCGAGTCTTATTTTCTTTTACTTTTTTACCGTTGCCCCATTGAACTTTCCTCCCGGCCGCCACATTTTCATTTTATTCCATTTCCATTTCCCTCCATTTCCCTTGCTGTGTCCCAAGACTCGTCTTCTCCAGGGCGTTTGCCTGAAATTTGATTGCTTGCCTTTATTTGCTTGGAACAAAATGCTTTGACTGATGGCTCGGCTCCAGAGGCACTCTCCTGCATTGTTCGCCCGGTTTTTTACTTGGCTTTTTGGGTGAAGTGTCACGCTGTCCAAGTTCAATTAGTTTTGTATGCGCTCTTTGAAAGTTTCGCCGAAGTTCTTTAAGGCCAAGATTGATTCCTGGCCGGCAATCGGGAGATTGACATTTGACGGGCATAGAATTCGTCTAACTGTACCTGGCTTCTTGGTTCTTTTGCCGCAAAGCTTGCGCGGCCCTTGTCTCGCAATCTGGCGTCAGAATTATTATTATTGATCTTGGAACTCGGCACTACGTGGGGGTCTAGGGCGGGGGTTCTATGTAGAATTTGATTTCCTCTTGAGGGGAACGAATATGGCAGAACATTTACACAAATTCGATTTGTTGCTGGTCCAGCAATTAATGAAATTCAATGTGATTGATACATAAAATAAGCTGCGGCATGAAAAAAGGGCAGTCTTTTCATTTTTTGTTCCTTATCAAGACTACAAACTAAAATACTGTGTATAAATTTTATTGATATCTCTTTTAGTTTAGCGGCAATATCGACTTAAACCTTTTTAAGTCGACTGAACGAAATAAGCTGCGAGCCACTGTAAATTACATTGAAGGTATTTAAATGGGTAAGAAATTAAACCAAAATTAAGATTATTAAAATGTTTAACATACGATAGAATTTCTCAATAATATTTAATATTTTAGGCATTTATTTAGTAAAGTTTTTAATGCCTACAATAAGGTTTTGGCTGTAATTTCTTGAAATTTCAAAGAACTAAACATATAATGTCATTTTATAAAATATATGAATTTATGAAATATTGCTTAACAAAATATATTGCAATACAATTAAAGAAATAATTATATAAAGTACCCACAAATTTCATAAATATTCATCATTCCTGTTCATGTTCAAAATTTCCCTAGTGATTGTGTGCATTATCTTCTATCAATTCTTTGTAATTACCCCTACGTTTTGCTAATGCATTTAATAAAATTATCGTATACATTACCAATCTTCGTTTGCCATTGTTTAACCGAAAATCTGGCACCTGCCGTCGCGGCGAACAAAAGACTTAGGCAACAAACTTGGCAATGAAAACTTCCCTCGGCTCTCAAGTGGGTGCCAAAGTTCAAGACAATCCCAAGATAAATTATTTCTCTTTTGTCTGCATTTTTTAACCGTCATGACTCACGCACGCAAATGCAAACAGCCAAATATATTTCATCTGCGCAAAAAGTGGCCAGCAAGCATATAAAATACGTTGGCCAAATAAAAAATGCAAGTTAATTCCAGCGAAAAAAAAAGAGTCAGTGGGGAAGATGATGCTGTGGCGGCTGAAAAGCAAATCATGCGGCCATAAACATGGCCAGCCATTCAGACGGATTTGGGAGGCGGCGGCGGGGAAAGTACCAACTCGGGGACCAAATCCATGGCAGTGACGATGTTGCAGTTTGGTCAACACATTGATGAGGCGGCTCTTGTTTATGCTAATGCCTGCTACACCACCAGTCACCACTAACATTCGATATGGATTTGCCGCCCAAGCGCCGAATGTGCGAATACTCTATGCATTTGATACCTTAATCTGGAGAGGAACTTACCTAACAAATATAATACCATGGTTATAATGAATATATACCTTTGCTAATCCCTAAATATGGATATATTTGCTGCAATTCAAGACATACATTACAAGTCCAAATTCAAACATTACCATCGATTACAATTTTAAATTCAAGATATTACCATCGATTACAAATATAAATTCAAAACAGAATCATCGATTAAAAGTCTAAATTCAAGACATAATCATCGATTATAAGACAACATCTTTTTTAATTCATCAAATATTGATTTAACATTTAGAAATACAATGTTTTAAATGACAAACCGAATACCGAAAACAAAATTCCTATATTTTTTAGAAAACAGTAATGTCAGTAATGATTTCCATAAGCGTTGTGCTTTAATCATTATTTTAAAGTCAACGTGTTAATTTCATTTATTAATTTCGAATTTATTAATTAGTAGTATATAGAAATTTTAATGTGTACTTAAAAATATCAAAGATATCTTTAGATATCTTTAAAAATATCGAAAATAAGGACCGAAAATATGTATTTTAATTAGAAACTTATTCTTAGTTATTTTACTTTCTTGATTATTTAAAATTTATACATTCTTAATAAGCAGTATAGACTATATTTTACATCTCCATGTTACACCTACCACAAAAATAGAAAATCTAAAACTAATTTTAGGGGAACAAATTTCCACAGCATGTTTAGATATTTTTATCTTTACAAAATAGCTGTATCTGCAAGATAGATCAAGATGGGAGACATTTTACAGGTACCCCAAAAGGGAGTGTATGGATCCATCGAAAAATCACAACAACCGATGAGGCAAAATGAAGAAAAACAAACGAAAAAACAGTCGTGAGCAAAAATACGAAAAAATTCACACAAAACACGGCAGGCAACCTGTGAGCTGGCTCACTGTTCGTTGTTGTTGTTCGGAGCTTTCATTTTCGAAGCGATACCGTTAACTGCACACAAGCGCTGCAAATGAAACAACAACAATATTAGCCGTCCAGCAATAACTACAATCAGTCCCAGCACCAGCAACAACAACAATTTGCAGTGCAAAAGAGGAAATGCAACAACAAATCGAGGCAGAAAAATGTATGAAAAAAACACAAGGCATATCAACATGTTGCTGGGGGAATTGTGAGGCCCGGCAAACTGTAAATTGCTGGCAACATGTTTACAAGGCGGAATAACAGGAAAAAATTTTTAAATTTTGTTAAGTAGGTCAAGTTGCAAGCGAGAGCACTCACCAGAGACAGCGAGAGAGAGAGAGAGGGAGAGAGAAAGAGAGTGCGAGAGGCAGAGAGAGATGGAGAGCTTCGAGCAGGTATGATCAAAATTTGTTAGAACCTAAATATAAAGTTTTTAATCCATATTTAAATTTAAAATGTCGCCACCTGATGATGAAGTTTTTAAAAAACTTTATAAATTTATGAATTTATTTTTTGGCTATGTTTTTCATCAACTCTCAGCAACATAAACAAACTTAGCCCTGACTTTGAACCGACTTGACTGCGACCTCGACTGCGAGGCGGACTCACCTGCCCGCAACATGTTGGCTCGAACATGTTGCCGCTCTCTGGCGCTCCGAACGTGATTTGTATCTTTGTATCTGCGCGCTTGGCACGGAAATTTCTTTTCGTGTTGCGCCTGCGCACAGTTGGCTTTCTACCGTTGACGTCTTCGGATTTGTGCGATTCTTGAGCGCTGTGCGCACACCTCGCGTGCCCGTTTCTCCGGTTCGGCTTTTCGATTGTGGACGTGGATTTCCTCCTCTTCAGCGCTCGCACGCACAGATCATGTGAAGTGGCATTAATCGCCAGAGCAAGCATCACAAATTAGAACACCGAGCCTTGGCAACATACAAAGAAAAAAAATCATTGGAAATATATCTGAAGGATAAAATGCAGGCGAAAAATTGTGAAAATGGTTGACAAAAAGTTACAGAATCTGTTGAATACTCAAACGAAACCAAGTTACACAGAGTTGTGCCCCCAGTGAAGTGCTTACAGTGTGCAAACCAACAAATACGCCAAAAACAGTGCAATATCAAACAAAAGGAATTCCCCGAGCAAAAAGTTAAAATTCAAAACAAATACATAGCACCCGATCTGTCGAATATAAATATAAATCTTTTACAAACGCTGTTGTAAATATTCGAAAACAGAAGCTAGCAAAAACAAGGAATTGTATATAAACTAAGATTACTGGAATCTTTTACAAAATTAAACCACCTTCCGTTACGGGACTATCATTTCTATATCCCATATTATAAACAATCTACTCGTACCACATCCCGTTCATTATTTTATGCATAATTTTATGTCTTCCTCCCATTGTTTTTGTAAGTATACAAAAATGTTACTATTTTTATTTATATCTCAATTTTCCTCCTTACCCGCATTTTTTTGTTTTGCTTTTTACTTAAGTCTATTTTTTTGGTTGATGGCTTTCTTGCAACTTAATTACCTCTGTCTCTCATTGTTTAATAACAAAAACTCGTGAAAAACCTGGAAATCTCAATAGAAAATATTTAATTAAATTACCACCCAAAGGATTAAATTGAACAAAACCGAAAACGGATAAACGCAAACAATAAACAAGATAAAAGTCCGGAAGAGGCTTCGAGAAACATTCGATATATTTTTGGAATTGTTGTTGAAAATGTTTATTAGCTGAAGCTGCCATTTCGTAACAGTAAGTAATAAATGAACCCTCCAGCCCAAAAAGTAAATAATAACCCACAAACGAAAATTCCTCAAGTCAACGGCCTCGCGACTCACAAGAATATTCTCAATTCTGGCTTATAAACAAATCAGGCAAGAGTCATTGACCGAATTCGTTTCCGATTTGCTCGTATATTACTCACCTGTTATGAAATACAAATAGACGGCCTATAGACGACAGGTAGGGCAGGTGATTCCGGGACGGGGGCGAGGGCTGGGTTGGGGCATTGCCTGTAGGGCTCTACTTATGACCATTGTGAAATTCGCATAGCACTAAATGGTCAGAGTGACAAGGCAGCCTGCGATGGATGCTAATTAGTAGCGGGAAAGGAGTTCCGTGGGCCACAGCCTTCAAATGGACTTGGCAATAGCCTAGATGCTTCTCCAAAATTCTGGTGATTTTTTCGATTGAAAATATATCGCTGATAAATCGAAATTCGATTAAAAATATATCAAAGATAATACGAAATTCGATTAAAAATATATCGCTGATAAGACCCACTGGAGATGGTTTAAAAATACACGTTTCTCGGTAAATTTTTCATATAGAATAATAACTATTTTGTCAATTGAAAATTGGATTGTTCATTGTTTCGGATTTCGTCTGCACATATTCTATAGATACTCTTAGGAATACCTTATTTTTCTTAGGAATACCTTATTTTGTTACCAGAAAATTAGCATCAAATATTATATATTATAAATATTACAGATACCCACTATTCCTTTAAGATCTGTTAGATCAGCTTAGTTAGAGAATCTTGAATTTGAGTACCCAATTTTCCCAAGCTTTTTGGTAAAACAAGATCACAATTCTCACAGTGTTTCCCTTTTAAACTGTATCTTCCCACACATTACGCATACGCAGGGTGAGCGCATTCAAACAGAATGGCTTAAAGATTCCAAAACAATTAAGCGCCTTTTGGGCGACCTCAAAACTAACTTCCCAACTGCAATCGGAAGTAAAAAGTCTTTCTTCTCGGCGTCTCCGCTTCTTTACAGCTAGCACTTAATGTTTTTTATTCTCTTGTGGGGAGGAGGTTGGGCTGTTGCCAGGCCGTTGGGCGAGCTAAAAATAAATCATAAAACCGTTCGCTTGTCTCACAAAAATGGTCTAAAATACAACAACCATTGGTGGCAAGAACGGAATGCCAAAAACAAAAAATTAAGTATACATACATATGAAATGAAAATAAAAGACAGCAGCAGCAACAACAATAGCGGGCTGCTTGTGCCGTTAGATGACGCAAAATTACGCTTACTCATTCGGCAAGCAGCCGTTCCCCCAAAAACAAAACGCTCAGCAGCAGCAGCAGCAAGCTAGCAACCAGGCAACCAAGCCGTACAACCGGCAACATCAACAACACCCGAAAGATACACCCGACAGATACACCAACAACTCAAGTCGGAGTCAACACAATTCCAGCTGTCTGGCAGCGTCAATGAGCGTAACAAATTCGCTAAGCATTAAGTTGCATTTTGGGTTAAAGATTTTCGTCGTGTTTACGGGTATCTTTCGCCGCACATTTCCCCCTTTCGGCTTTTAATTGAATTTCAAAACTGGGCTCACACAATCGCCTTCTTCGATTCGATCTTTAATTAAGAGCTGCGCTCGCCCGAGCCTCCTCAGCCGGGCAGGTGAGCCATAACATATCAATTACAAAAGATGAAACGAAATGAAGTTCTTAGGCTTGGGCTTTCGGCAGAGGATTGGCTATAATTAAGCTTTAATTTGATGCACAGCATTTGAAAATCATCGTCGGAACTAAGTTGGAAGCGTTTCGATTTAATTTACAAAAATTGAGGCTAATCGAGGGAAATGATGGGGGGATCAAAAGTATAATTTGATATTTCATTTTCTTGGGAACCATTCATTATTTAGTATTAGTTTAGTTTTTATATTAGTTTTTATATTAAAACAACAAACTGGAACTAGGTTACAAATTGGAGTTAATTTTACCGCAAAAACTACTGTTTTATAATTCAGAGAGTTTTTGCACTTTTAGAGTTTTTGCACAATAGATACCGCTTTAACCATCGGTTAACAATCCCTTTGAAACACTTCCAAAAACCAGATATTCATATCTTTCAAACCATAACTTAAATATCCTGAAATACTTTGAAAATCTATCCAGAAATTAAGGTTTACCAACGTAGAGTTACCAAAGATGGTCAAATGGCTTGTCAATTTGCATGAACTCAGATATAATAATTAAAACTCGATACCCTCCAAAGGAATCTCCCTGGCGCGGACTTTTATGTTTAATTTGCACATTTAGCTGCACAACAACAAAGGAACCCCGAGCTAAACTACAAATGAAATAAACTACGCAAATATTATTCACACAGACAACCGGGCAGCCGGCCAGCGAAGAAGAAACAAGTTCGCTGACCTGGGCAATGCTTTTCGGGACTTGCCAGACATGTGGTCATTGTGAGGTTGTTGTGGCCTCCGCCGCCGCTGCTTCTGCTCGCAGATGACCACAACAAACTCACGAAAAAAAAATAATAATAATAGAGTCCCAACGCGGGCGTCGCATTTAAATAACAACAAAAAAGCCCAACCAAAAAAAACAGCGACTAAAAATAGTTAGGCATCATAAAACAACAAAAAAACACACATATTTGCATAGTGCTTGGGCCTGGGTCCACTAAGCACAAGCGAGCAAAAGACCTCCAGGGCGGAGGGTCCCCTGTTGGCGCTTACAGCCTCAGTCATAAAAGTATGGCCAAGCCTTCCGACGGGCTCGGGAGCGGGTTTATCGCCGGCTTGTCATCTCGACTGGTCGGACACATGTTGGCCACAATCAACAAGAAAAAAGGGAGTGGAAGCGACGGCTAACGGGAGATGGAGTCGCCGCCGGTCCCCAAAAAAAAATATAAATAAAAAAAAAAACTCATGTTGCTGCCAAGTCAAGTGCTGGCCAGGGCAAATTGTTAAGCCCGAAGTTCATTCATGGCCAAAAACAAGCGAACCAGTTTGGGGATATCCTCAATCTTGCAATCTTGTATCTTTAAAACTCAATCAATTTTAGTGTAATCCCAAAATTCTTATCAACCCATAAACCCGATACCCGTTTCGTTCTTTTCAATCCCTCCCCAAACAAAGGCATAAATATAGATCCATTTCGTGCTAATCAAATGATAAAATATTCATTAGCCTGCAATATATTGCCTCTAAACTGGTTCCGAAGTAAACCATCACGATTCGCCAATTCCCTCCAGTCCATCTCAGAGCTTATTTGAAACCTAATTTACACCTCGGACAACATAATTCATGCGCTCCGGAGATAGTACATATAGCCAGGCCATCTAGCATTTACCAACTCATTTGATATACCAGCCATGGCTCCAAGCACGCCCACCCATTTGCCAAAGTCTTCACCTCAAATTGGTGGTGTGTCTTGTGTGGTGTTCCTCTTGACCATTCCCGAATCTACGCAAAACAAGATTTTGATAGCGTCTCAAGGGGAGTGAGTGCTGCACCTACTAAGCATACTTGTACTCGTACTGGCGGCAGAGTCTGCAAATGGGATTGGCCCGTCTCGGTCGCCGTTTCGCCGTTTCGCCGTCTCTGGGTTAGTTAGTCATTCAGTCATTTTCCGTGGGGGCCACCATGCCACAATTCGCACAGCTTCACAGCTTGCCACACGTGCCACATGTGCGGTCAAGTGCGCAGCTGCCAAGGCGGAGAATCGAGGCTTCGGACGGGGCAGCAGCGATCCCAGAGCCGAGCTCAAAAGCACGTTTTCCATCCCAGCCATGGCTGGATTTTCAGTTTCCTACTTTTCAGTTTCCAGTTTAACAGCCTCCGAGAGCAGTTCCCCGAATACCCTGAACGGAGGGTTTCCCCCACACAGTTTGGCCTCTAAAAGGCTTAAAAAATATCTAGAAAAACTACGACTTAGTTGTTAGTTTATTTAAACTCGGAGTGTCCTTACAGCCCTTTTAAAAGCATTTAATTTGATGCGTTACTTTATAATAATTTGCTAGATAAATAATGCAAACAATTATAACCTCTGAAACGGGCTTGGAAATCGGCGTGCAAGAGTATCCCAAGTGGCGGCCTCCAAGCTGGCATCGCGACTGGTTCTCTTCACTGCCAACAATTTGTTGCATCCACATCCGAGTGGGCCAAACCAGAAGGCAGAGGGGGGAGTGGCAAGCGAGCCGCAGCATCGCGCAAAACCTTCAATGACTGATGGCGACCTCAATGCAAGCCACACGTTTCCGAGGCTTTTTTCGGCTTCTCGGTCTTGGTCAAAGTTTTGTTGCCTTGTGGAAGCTGCTACGTGCAACATTCTTTTTTTTATGTCGTTTCGCTGCCCCGTCCGAGTGGAAATCATTGCGGTTGTAAATTTTGCAATCAAATAATTTTTCATTCGCTTTTTCCAGCCATCCGCCCGCTAAACAACAACAACAAAAAAATGGATGCGAAAAAAACCTCAATGCCGACCTGATTTTTCTTTTCATTTCGGATCCGTGAGGAGGCGGAGGAAAGTGTTTGCAGCTTGACTTTGGCCAAAACGTTTTGACCTTTGCCGCCGCATCGTGTTCGAACATTTAAACGGAAGTTGATTGCCGCCAAAGGTTAAGCCCAATTTCCGTTCGGGTTTTCTTCTCGCGATTCTTTGGTTAGCTTGTTTTTTTTTTTTTTTGGTTTTTTTGGTTGGTTCTCTCCTAGAAAACGTTAAGAACTCAATTTCCATCAGCAGCTGTTGCCCCGTCCGTGTTGTTGATGCAGTTTAGAGTTCATTTCGTCGGTCAATTGGCCGGGTCAGACATTTAGTTGCCAGCTAAACGGTTAAATAAGATATTTTTTTGTCTTCGCTCCCGCTAGCTGAGTGATCAATTGCCCAGGAAATTAGCGGGGGATATCCCTGCCACGGTATCTTTGCATCTTTCAGTAACTCCCACACACTGGACCAGTTGATCAGACAGATAATTGGGATTCGTTTTTAATTGGTTCTGTACAAGGAAGCGGACTTTCTTTTTCAAATTGGCTTAGAGCCGTAAAAGGAGAATGTGAAATTCAAGTGACATAAATTATGTAGGACCGTTATGGATCCAAGCAAACATAATTAGATTCTAGGTCTTTATAAGTTATATTTGAATTGTTTTTAAATATAGAATTGCTGAATATCCCTAAGATTGTTTTAGCTAAGTATCATATTGAAAAAGGCTACACGAATATATAGGAAAAACAAATATTCTCTCTCTTTCGAACATTTATAAATCATTTTTAATGTTTAGGTGTAATAACCAAACTATTTTTCTGAGGCAGCTTTAAAAATGCTTTACAATTAACCGTTTTTAAAATTCCTGAAAGCTTGCAATTGAAAAAGGCACTCAATTGCCTTTATATTACAAAGCTTTTGCGTGATACTCCTTATACTCTTAATTGCTTTTATAAGTTCTTAATTTCAAGAAGATTTCAAGATTAAATATTTGAAATATTTATTAGGATTTAATAGTTATATATCAATTTAATTAATAACCTGCCTTTAAATTCAAAATTACCTCAAGATAGTTTATAAATCCCCCTGGCATGCCTAGAATCTTGATCTACTTATCAACGAGCACTATCACATTATGCATATGTTTTTAATAGTTTCATAGCTTCATGAATAATTAATTGAATGCCAACAAAAACCAAGCAAAGTCCCATTAAAAACGCAGTCGTAAAACCACTGGGCTGTCAAAAATTCGCACTAATTCGTTCGGTAAACCCGTTAAGAGCCCTCCCAGGCCCGGTTGACTGACACACCGGAGCAATTATATCCCCGAGCTTCAAGCTCCAAGCTCCAAACTCCAAGCCAAGCGCGCTTGCCCCATGGCCCGTCAGCTGGTCGTCGTCCATTGTGGGTCGCCTGACCATTTACAAGCTTAAATTACAATAGCGGCCCATTGTGCGGCGCGCCCCCGCAAATTGTATCGGTATCTGTATCTGTGTCCGTACATGTATCCGTAAATGTATCTTTGGCGGTGCTGGCGGTGGGCATTCAAATGCAAACGGAGCAGCGGACCACCGTTACAATGTGGCTCATTAAATACAAAATGCTCAGCAGCAACAATAAAACGCCGGCCAAACAAAAATGTGTAAAATCTGACGCGCACTCAAACAATAACAATGGCGGGGTCAGATTCACATTCATCGCTAGAATCCGTCCGATTTGGAGAATCGGGCCTGGAATTGTGTTTGCCATAAAAAATATTTCACGCCAATTTCAATTCTCGGCCAACGATTGTGGAACTCTGTCAGTTAGGCTTAAAGTGCCCCAAAAGTATGTTCATATCTTCGAGTGAGTTTTGACAATATCAATGCGGGATGAATCGTTTCATGGAAATCTTTATCATGATCTATTACCCTAAAATATTAGTAGAACAATGAATCTGAATTCCAAATTATTCTGAAATCTAATTATCAGAAGATTAAGTGTAGGACTTTCTTAAATATTTATAAGGAATTCTAATACAGATCCCGACGTACTATTGTTCTGAATTCAAAAGGTCTAAGAGTATAGAGATATTCTGATATTTTACGAATCTAAAAACATGAACCGTATTGTAAAATTGATGTTAATAGATCCATAATATGATGGGGTGTTTGAAAATAGAAAACGTATGCTCTATATATCATATCAATTGCAAACATATTATTCGTAATCCAACTTTTCCATTTAAAACTCGTTGCTTACTATATTATTAAAATAAAAGGAATTATTACAAAGTATTAAAGGCAGGACAAAATTAATTTATTCAAATCTTTGGAAACTAAGGAAATATTGTTTAAAAAAAAGTCAAAATTCTTGCTATTATTATTGTTTTTATATGTTTTATATAATTATTGCTAGAATTTAATGATATCAACCCTCATTTCATCTGCTCAAAAACTAAGAAACTTTTATATATTATGAGTCTGAGTAAATAATTTAAGCGACCCGACACAATTACGGGATTTTGGAATATGCCCCTTAACCCAAAAACGAAATGAACGGCATAAGCTTAATATTTTGTATGAATTACAAAGATCGCAAGGCATTAATCTGATTGAAATGGGGAAGATTTCCAAATGTAAGCAATCTGCTGCGAAGATCTTCTTCATTCAAATCGCATTTTTTTCTCGTGTAACGGACTGCAATTTAAAATTCATAAAATCGGCGGCGAACGTGAAACAAAAACAACGAAAAGCCCACGAAACTGTGCCAGCAAAGTCACCAACAACACCAATAACAGCAACAAAGTAATGAGAGAACGAGCATGAGCATCGAAAAAAAAAACACAAAAAATAAGTCGGAAATTACAATGGCTGCCAGGTGGGCCGGCAACATGATGCGGCAGCAACAAATGTTGCCAAGCAATGGAAGCGCGGAAGTGTGTCAGCGGGTCTCTCGACGTCTCTCGCGGCTAACGGTAGTTTTTCTGCCGCCACGCTCAGCTGGGCCTCTGTCTCTGCTTCTGCCTCTGCTGCCTCACCTGTTGCCTCTGCTTTCCGCATGCTAGGCTAGGCAAGCCGGCAACATGTTGCCGCGGCCGAATGTTGCCAAGTCGCGGCAACCTGTTGAAAGCGAAATTTTCTCTTTGCAGCTGCTGGACAATGTCTAGCTTTGATTTCGGCCTCCTCCCTCCTCCCGGCTTTATCGCCATCTACGCTGCCTCCTCGGCTTCTTTTTGGCCCGGCCAAGCCTCGAAATCGAGCTAACTGTTTATGTGCGCAAGAGATAGCCAAAAGAAATGGGGGGATGGACAGAGACGGTGGGCTGTTGCTTTACCGTTTCTTTCATTTCGTTTCGTTTTGTTTCGTTTTGTGTTCCAACTAGTTAACCAAATGAACCTGTACACTGAGCGAAATATGTACGTAGTCAAATTTTCTACAAGACAATCATTTAATTTATTTTACTGAAATTATCCACATATATCACTGTATTTTTAAATAAATTTAATTTATTTTACTGAAATTATCCACATATATCACTGTATTTTTAAATAAAGTTCTAAATGGAAATACAAACATAATAGGTATTTCATAATGAACAATTGTTAGAGTGCTGTATATTTTTTTAAGCAGTCAAAAATAGTAAAAAGAGTATTAGAANAAAATATAAGACTAGAAATCACAATATTTTTTCATCAATAAGTAGTAAAAATAAATAATACTCAGTTTGAAGACTTGAATTTTAAAAGAGTTAACTTAAGTTACTTGAATAAAGTGTGATCTCAATTTTTGTTGTTATTAAATTGATATAAGATATGCAAATTTCGAATTAATTATTTAAATTTCTCTCCGTGCATTATCGTTGGGCTATAAAGTGGGGGACGACTTGGCCCTTCTTTGCTTTACTTAGTCTACACCTGCAAGTTGTTGTTGCTGTGCTTTCGTTGTCGGCCTTTTAAAAGTCGCACCGACTTTTTTCGGGGAGAGAACTTGGTCTCCACTTGGGCTCCAATCAAGCGTGCACCATCGAAATACAAATATCGAATTCGATCACACATTCGTAGACGAATGCGTTCCCAANAAGTCGGTGCTTTTTTCGGGGAGAGAACTTGGTCGCCACTTGGGCTCCAATCAAGCGTGCACCATCGAAATACAAATATCGAATTCGATCACACATTCGTAGACGAATGCGTTCCCAATCCCCTGGCACCCCTTACCTCTCCTCCTCCCCACCAATTTATATGCTAATTTAACTGATTATTAATGTTTTGACCCAAATACCGCTCGGAAATTATTATTGGCCGATTCTGGCATCGATTTTAGTTTCTTCTTCGCCTGCTGTGCATCCGAAGCTACCAAACTACTTCCATCCACCTTGTTTATGGACATTAAGGCTTATCGAATGTCTTAACTTAATCTCTTTTGGGATGGGGGGGTCCAAAAGCCCCGTGGAACTAAATCCAAAAACATATTCACGTTTTGGTCAACGGGCGGGCCAGAACATGTTTTTAGCCCCGCCGGTTTCTAGGGTTTTTTGTTTAATAATTTCATATTAAAGAACCATTAGGGAGGGCTATCAGTGGGTCGGGATCGATGTTTCAGGTTGTCAGCAAGTGCGGTCCCACTTCGAATTAATTATTTAAAGGTGGGGTCAACGCAGCGGAAGCCAAGTGTAAGCTTAATTGTGATCGCAGCAAAAAGCTAAAGATTCTTTGGACTTGTAACCTGTTTCAATATTGATCAATCTATAGATCATCTCTGGAAGATTTAGTTTGATGTATAGGCAGGTGGAAAGTCACTAATCCGATAGGGTTTTAGTTTGGGAACTTCCATTTTCTAGGTTTTTCTAGGTTCTTGAAATATTTTACTCTTAGAGTGATTGTAAGAATTAAAGTATTCAGATGTCGTACAACAGACAAGTTTTACGTCCCGAGAAGCTAAAGAGGCCTAAAGTTTAACGATTGGTTATTTAGATATTTAAAAGATGGAACTTGGTAGCATTTTTCGTTGAGTTTAATCAATTAATTGAGTACCAGGTAGGTCTAGTTAAAATACTCGACAATACCAATAACCCTTGCGATAACTTTCTTTTTTAAACCATAATTTTAGATTCTTAACTCAAATAAAAATAATCTCAAGCAAACTAGTAGATTCAAATTTAACAGAGTAGAAATAGTTTAAGCCTTAACTGTTTAACTAAAAATCCCCTATTTTTGTTGGAATAATTTCAGCCAAAATCTGATCCTTGGATAGTGGAACGATCTGCTTCGCCCTCGGATCGCCGGAAGACTCGAATCGATCGCCTGGGTCCACTGACCATGAAGTTTTGCAGCATGAACGGCCCAAGTGAATCGGAAGTTGAAAGCCTGCTGATGAGTCCGTGCTGGGGCCCGCCACAGACCTCTGGCCAGGACCAGTACCTGCTCGATGGCCACAAGCTGCTCCTGGAGCACGACCTGGACTCGCTGCAAAGCGATGCCGACCAGAAGAACTCGCTCGATGTGCTGGACAACCTGCTGCTGAACGGCTCCACCCTGAACGGGCTGTCAGACCTGAAGCCCCTGCCGCCGTTCACCGGCTATACGGGTCACCTCTCCATAAACGGCATTGCCGGACATCACTACCATGCCATTGCCCAAAGGCTACCGGATGAGAGCAACAACAATTACATGCAGAGCGCCTACCAGGCCCAGAGCCAAGCGAATCCCACATCCACAACGCAATCGAATGCGGGAGTTCCGGGAGGCGGTGGTGGCAACAGTGGCGGCGGCAACAACAGCGGCCCCAACAGCAACTCCAACTCCAACGAGCACAACATAGTCTCCTCCTCCACCTGCTTGCCGGAAAGTGTCCTCAGTGGCGGCGGACCCGGAAGCGATGCCTGCCTGACCGATGTGAAGCTCTTCGCCGATAGTCAACTAGATTCTAAGCTATACTCCGTGGCCGACAGCTGTGTGATGAGCGGCGGATCCGGCGGATCGGCGGGTGGCAATGGCAACGGAGCGGGTCCGAGCATAGCCACACTGACACCCATTGACCAGGTGGCGGACTCGCTGCACGGCAGCGGTGTGCGGATCTACAAGGACCTCACGGAGTACGTGGACATGAACTCGATCGATGACATAGCGGCCATTATTGGATCCGCGATTGCGGACACCACCGTGCCGAATCAACTGGACAAGGACGAGGGCAACGATACGCGGGACAGCTGGATGGATCTCGATGCCTGGATCGATGGCAATTGCATACAGCCGGAGTCGGCGAAGGTCCTCGTGTCGCAGCAGGACTCCCTGGCGGACTTTATGCTGCCACACAGTCCCCTGCCTATGCACGCCAGCACCTCCACGTTGCAGAGTCTGCTGAGTCACGGGTACATGCCACTGCTGCAGAATCGCCTCCAGAACGGTCCGCCCAACGGGAGCAGCAATTCCGGTGGCTCCAGTGCCGGGCCCGGGGGCAAGGGAGAGGCCCAGGCGCCCACATCTACCTCATACTGCAACGAACTGGCGGCGGCCACCAGCAGCAGTTGCAGTCCCCCCGGCTCGGTGGTCAGCACCACCGACAACCCCAACGGCCTGATGATCAATCCCCGCTACCTGAGCAATCCGCCCAACAACCAGGCCGTCAACAATCCCCACCAGCAGGGCGGCTACCAAATGCAGACCACCGGTCTGTCATCCCTCAAGGACAATGGCCTGTGTTCGCCTGACCTGATGGGCAATTATCCGCACACGACAACCGCGAGCACAACGGGAGCGGAGCTGCGAACGGGCACCCCCAAAGCGAAGCGTTCCCGGTCCCAGAAGAAGTCCGGGCAGCAGCAACAGCAGCAGCAACAGCAGCCAGGAGATGGCAGTGGAGCTCCGAGTACGCCCCAAATGAGCGCCATCTCGCCGTCGGGATTCAGTGCCAGCGACCTCAGCGGTCTGCTGGGCAAGGAGAAGCCGGTGCACCGGTGCAGCATCTGCAATCGGGGATTCCTGAACAAGTCCAACATCAAGGTGCACCTGCGCACCCACACGGGCGAGAAGCCTTTCCGGTGCGATGTGTGTGCCAAGGCCTTCCGCCAGAAGGCGCACCTGCTCAAACATCAACAGATACACAAGAGAATTGGGCGTGACTGACGATGCTCCGGAAGGAGCTCCATGTTATATCCGAACAATAAGAGTAGCCCAACCAGTAGGAGGTCCAGGCCAACGCAGAGAAAGTTGTCGCTTTGAACTTGAGGAGGTTTCCAGAACCATTTTTGGTTACCTTTTCCTCGAAGGAAAGGGTCTAGAAATTGGGAATACACATTGGAGCCGGAAATCAAGTTCTTTGTGATCTGAAAACTCTTGTACTTTCTCTGTATGGAAGCACTTTGACCCTTTAAATTTCTTGGTCCTGCGATCGGAATTATTTGGTTAAAAGTTTCCAGTGGCTGGACCTTCCCTATTTCTTTTGGGGTGCGTGTGTGCCAGTGCTGGACCAGGCCGATCTCCGGATATCTGCCAACAGATGCCAGGAGATTGGCTCGTATCCCTTGAGAGGATATATAATTTTGATCAGGTCCCGCAGTGGCATACACACACCATTTGATATTCGTTGTTGTTGGTTGCTTTTGATCTCTTTGCTTACACGTAGTTAGTCAAAATTGAGGGCACATTATAGGAAAAATATGCAATTTTAGATGAAATGGTAGTTCCCATCTCCAAGAGCATTAAGTTCATTTTAAAAATGTAGTCGCTTTTTGGGGGACCATTTTTGAAAGTTTATAGTTTAATCAGGTTTCAAAAACATTTTGAATTGTGTTCATTCTTTTAGTCTCTGGAGGCTCGATATAAATCTAGATTCTAGAACCTACAACCTACTACTTCCAATGACAGGCAATCGTATAGATAATATTATATATAGTAATATCCAAATAGAGGGGCGGGACAACGTTAGGCCAAAGAAAGCACAAGCAATGTAAGAACAACGAAGCGTCCAATTGTCATTCTGCAACTGTTGTTCTGTTTTGATGCAAGGTCGCGCACTTCGGGCACTCGAAGGTCCTGGCACAGGTAAATCATTATACTTACAATCGTAATCTAGACAATAATACCAGTTTAAGGCCCACGAACGAGAGAGGCGATGAAGTTGTATAAAGTTTCAAATATTGTCTTTACCTCATCATGTTGAAAACTGAAAAAGTGACGCATACAAATTATAATTTAATCGCATACCGTAACAGCAATAACAATTCTAAATTAAATTACTTTAAACATGTACAAAACCAATGGAAAAGTGTTAGTCTAAGAGTAAAGAAATTAGCGTAAGCATTAGTAGCGGGCTTGGCAAAATATTATTCATAATAATCAGTTTGCAGAAATAAAATCGAAGGCGAAATCGTTTAGCAAAGTACTCAAGTAATAAAATCAATTACATTTAGCTAATATCGTTGTTAATTTGTTTTTTAAAAAGTTTGTTGCTAAAGTTTTAACGTTAATATTAACATTAAATTATTTTCGCTATACCCGAAATTATTTATCATTAACCCCACACACACTCAGCACACACACACGAGAAACCAACAATTTAATAAACCCTAAAATAATGAATATAGCTGTAGGCAATAATATGTAAGTATGCAGCAAATGAAAAACAATATTAATTGTGTTATTTTAGTTATCGTGCAATTTTATTTATTTTTACAATACAAAAAGCAAACTTGAATTTTGTTCAACACATTTCGATTTGTAAATATTTATTCCATAACTGTAACGTCTATTATTTAATTAATTACATTTAAATAAATGCAAAATGTCATTCAAAATGTGCAAAACAAGTTAAGCCTCTAGCATGTTTGGTGTTTTTATTTTTATTTCGATGGTTTTCATGTGGGGGAGGAGTCTCTATCGGACGGCGGCCCACATGGCGTATGCTTAATGAGTGGACATTTAAATGTAAATCGGAGTCTGAGCCGGAATCCCAACACTTGGGTGTTGCCCCATTGCATATGCCTCACACGCCTCGTGTTGCCGCTTTTTGAGCAACCTGACAGCGTCGCATTGAGGCACGTTCGGTCACAAAAAAAAAGCGGCTGAATAAAATGGAATAAAATGGAGTAGCAGCCACAAAAATATGCGACGACACCAGCAAACCGCGAGCCAACTGTTGGAAACCAAACCAAACCAAACCGAACCATACCGTACCGTACCGTACCGATCCAAAGCGAACCAGCCAGTTGGGTAGAATCATTATATTGACCACAATGAAAGCCAAAGAAAGACCGAAGAAAGAGCCGAAAGCAAAGCCCACACGATACATGTACCGCACAGATACAAAAAAGTAAAGAAATACGGACGCAGATACAGATACGAAGACGGAGAATGCCATGCATACCATACTGTGCCACTGACCCAATTTCCAGACTCGTTTCGTTTCTTCTTTGCTTGCCACAGAGAAGAACCGCAGCGGATTTGAAATGTTAACTCGCAGCAGCAGCAGCAGCGGCATCAGCATCGGCAGCAACTCAGATATTTTGCTCTTTCACCGCAGCAGCAGCAGCAGCAGTGTCTGGAGGTAGACACCGGCGTATATACACATATAAACTGTGTTCGTATGTATATAAGGCTAAGCTTACATGGGGTCTCCAGAGTTGAGTCGAGACTTTGTGGTTCGCATCCGCATTTCTATGCCGCTGACTCTTGGAGTCTTCATCTGGCGGCGCGCCTGCTTCTTGATGTATCTGTAACTCGTTTCTGTATCTTGCGCCTTGTATCTGTGGCACTTAAATTTATGCAACATCATGCCAGTGTTTCAGGCCGAAGCTCAGCGCTCCAAGCTGTGTCTGCTATGTCTGCTGTGTGTGTGCTCTTTGCTCCGGCTTCGTTTTGTTCTAATCAAACTGTGCTACGTGTTGGGTGCCGCCGTCGCCTGTCATGGGTTAAGCTTTTTGTTATATTCACAAAGCATCACCCAAAAAAAATCCAATTTGTACAACAATATTTATTCAAAACGTTGTGGTTGTCTAAATATTTTAATTGTCCCTAAAAATAATCCTTAGAAACCTGATTGTAACTTGTAAAGAATTGTCGAATATTTTCTATTTTGTAATATTTCCGGTTAAAAAAGTCAATTAGGATCTTAGCACTTGGAAACTATTTCCAATCTTGATAACAATTTTATAAACATACTTATAAAATAATTAAAATAATAGAAATAATTAGAAATGGGAAATCCCCACTCTTCTGTGGAATGACTTTTATCTGACTGGTTCTTCTGGGCTTTTAATTAAACTTGATGTCAATTAAAAGTCATTTTCAACTCTCTCATCATTCAGTTTTCGGCCACTTAATCGCATCCAGCTAACAATGTGGCTAAGCATGACCCAGATCGAGGTGTCTGCGTAGATAATATGACTGATGCTGGGGATTCCACGGATTGAAGTGAGCGAGATTGAAATGCCTAGGCAGGCATTTAGGTTGCCTTTGGAGTGGCTTTGGAGTGGGAAATGGGAAAAGATAAAGGGAAACATCAAATGAAGAGTCAGCACGAAGGTTTCAAGTACCTTTGCACATTATTTACAATATTTACTATTATTTAAAGCTTTCAAGCTGCCTCATAATTCTGGTCTTGTTTTTCTAGTTGGTTCCAATTTTTAGGCTTAAAGATTCGAGCTGAATACCCAACTCGAAATCTATAATTTAATGACAAGTTAATAAATACAACTTGGTTTAGTATGAATTTATTGATCCACAGGGCAATATTCTCATAATTTCGTTATTCAAACCACAGCAATAGCCACAATCTGTTTAACCTTTGAACTACATAGTTAGTGGTTTAAGATGTTCTTTCAATTATGGAAAGATTTCCATGAATTTTGTAATACTTTAACACCACATAGAAGGGTATTTCAAAATTGTTGCGATTTAAATATTAAAACAAAAGCAATAGCCACAACCTGTAAAAGTTTAAAACTAGTTAGATTGTCTCCCAATGAATATCTACGTATTGAAATCTTTGATCCAATAGTGTAATTATTTGAAGGAAATCAAAAGCTACAACTTGTTGAACCTTTAAGATAGTTAGGGCTGACCAGTTTCTCCCCATTTCGGTTTTCTTAGATGTCCTTGAATTGCATTTGGCATTGCATTTGCATCTGGCGGGCCAACCTTTCGAGGCTGCAATTTTTGTTGTGCAAAATAGTAAATCGGGCGGGACCATCGGGCCCGTGCAGGCCGCAGTCGTGTATTCATATTGACCAGCAGTGGTTGCGGCTTTGCTGCGGCTTGCTGCGGCTTTTGCTGTTGCTGTTTCTGTTGCCAATGTTGCTAGTTTTGTTGGCCGTTTCTGGCGCTGCTGTTGCTGCTGCTGTTGCTGTTTTGTGCTTTGGCGCAGTTAAAGACACAATGACCTTGGGTGAAAGTTGCTCTCCATTTCTATTTTGTATGTTATTTGTTATTTTTTTGGTTTTCTGCTGTCCATGTTGCCACTGCTATGCCATTTTTTACACACATGTGGTGTGTGTGTGTTGTGACTATATTGTTATTTTTAACGATTTTGTCTTGCCACTATATTTGCCTTTGTCGCAGCAGCCGCAGCAGATACTTCTTCCCTTTTTGTTTATTCACATGATTTCTCAATGTTTTGTGTTTTCCTCATGTGTTGCCTTTAGTTTTGATTACTTTTGCTCTTGATTGAGACTTTGATTGATGCCCAACAGAGTGAGGGGGTGAGGGGAGGGGCGGTGACAGGAAGAGGAGCTGCAAAGCAGAACGGAAATGCCAAAGCTCGCGTGCAGGAAGTGGATGAAATCTGGACTTGGACTTGTTAAATTTCGCAATTTTCATAATTTATGCACTCGCTCAATTTCGGCAATTAAACAAAAATCGTAATTCATAACCCCTGCCTGGGTATTACTTTTGATTTTGCAACGATTTCTTTGGCTTCGGGCTATAATTTTGTTCACGCCTCGCCGATCCGCTGACCAGATTCCGAGCAAACTAAAAAAAAAAACCCCTAGAATAAATCATGTCTGTAATAACATTATAATCAATTATTAATATTTAAGTGCTGTTCTGGTTTTCTTGCTTCTGTTCAGTCAACTTTAATTAGCAGCAAAAGCAAACAGGGCACAACGAAGATCTTATGAAATACTCAATTAAACTTGATTATTATTACGAACCAAAAAAGCTGAATCAAAAAACGAAGGCACCATTGTAACAAGATCAAAGACAAGAACCATGTACCATACTATGTTGCAAAGTGAAACTTGTGCTGGGAATACAACAGTATTCTACTTATAATATTCCATATTATCCAATCCCATAGAATCTTGAATTTGGCACAACAATATGCCAATATCTGCACTTCTGGCCCAAGCGAAAGTCTTCAATTCCGAGGAGAAATATTTCACCATTCATTCCGTTTCCTTGTCAAGTTCGTGGTGCATTTTAATGGCACACACGATGGATGGCCTAAAACCTGGTTGAGAACGGTTTAGGCCAAAACAAGAAAACCAACAAAATAAACGTAAAAATACGAAAATAAATACACGCGACGCGACTGCAATTAATTTACGATGCACAACAGACGGCGCGTGATCTATGCGTTCAATGGTCAGTGGGATACCTCGCCGGGGTTACGAGGGGGCAACGGAGGGAGGGCGGGGGGGGAACAAGTCCGAGTATCTGGCCAGTAACAAGTGACCCCATTTTTATTGGAACCTCTATACGTGCGCCGTTGTTGCCTGCTTGTTCTACTTTGAAATTTCACTTTTCAAATGCGAGCGTAGTATGCCTGTACAGAAGCGAAACATAATTAATAAGCTAAATAAAAACGTGTGAGCATGCGTGAGTTCAAAGATACATTATACATCGTTATTTTTTTGTTTTTTGTTCCCTCCCCTAACAAGTTCGTTGCCAAAGTCTTTTGAATGCAGCAGCAATTTCCAAGCAGGCGCATGGAGAGAAAAACAAGAGAAATATGAAACAAAACCCCATAAGGCCGCACGAAATATGTTGGAGCAAGCCACAACAATAACAAATATCGCAACGGGGACCGGAGAGCACAAGACCAAGGCCTAAACATTGACGATTTAACCTCAAACTTCAAAGTGTCACTGTCATGGCCCTTTTTACTACTCTGCAGTCGCGCAGCAGCAGCCGCAGCAGCAGCAACAGCAACAGCAACGGCTCACAGGCAATGGCAACACAAAAAGCCAGCCCCAGCAGTCGTTTTCGTGGTCGTCGCCATAACCTGTTGGCAATTCAGTTTATGATTTTTTTTGCCCGGCACAGTGGGTCCAAGCCTAGAAAAATGGGTCCACAAAAGAGTACATAGTAGAAACCTATAGATCGGTACAATAAATAATACGGAGGAATAATACGAAGTGAATCCAAGCCATAGGTGTTTAAATTAACTTTTTAAGCTCTTTTCCATTTGTAAATTGACAGGTTCTAAGGCTTCACAAATAATAGATTCTATAATCATAATACCAACTCCTTTGAAATAATAAATTGCCAGAGTATTTCTTAAAATCTGTTAAAAACCCAATTCCTTTTAGTAATTTCTATAAATTAAGGCTAACACAACACATATGATATTAAAGATCCTAAGATGCAATAAGCAATATATGTACTTTTTTTAGAAAAACATTTATAACATAAAATACTACAAAATGTTGAATTCAAGTAATTTTTTGGAATATAAATAATGATATTTTTTTACAAATATACTCGTAGTATTAAAAATATTTGATTTATTTAAAACTATAGCTTTCTCTGCCGCTTTTTACTGACCACCACTGTGCGGGCTCACGTAGAGCCACCAAAAGTGGGTCAACATGAGACAAGCCAGAAAAGAGTAAGAAAAAAAAGCGGCAGCGGCAGCAGCCGCAGCAGCAACAACTGCAACAACAACAACAAC
>JAJJHQ010001515.1:206453-220512 GCA_021223825.1 Drosophila ironensis
TTTCAGTGTAAAATAATCAGATTGTACCCATCTATTTAAAATTAAGACTGAAAAGTACTATATATCCTGAATTTGGAACCTAAGCAGGGGCTTACTTTTATTCACAAGAACGACCCGCAGTACAAAAGCATATTGATTCCGCGTGACGCCGAAGTCTTGAATGAATGGAGAATCTCTCTAATTGCCCTAGTTTCGACTGGCGAAGTCCCCGGAAAAGGATCGTAGATTTGGCATTTTTTATTTTCTATGTATAATTTAAAATAATTGCATTAGAAATTTATATTTATTTTTGCATTTGAATTAGGAACGTGGTAGCCCAAAAAAGATAGTGTTCGGTAACGATCCTTGGCAAGCTACATGGTAATGCCGCTCTTCTGACGTTTCCCAGCTGTCAGAATTAACTTCCGCTTCGCGGCTTCAGAATCTCGTTCATTTCGTTCCAGACTTTGTTCGGGAAACATCAGAGACTGCGTGTAAGAATTAAAAAAAAAATACAAATTTATTGGACTTCCTAAATCCTATTAAACGTTTCTACGCACTTATTTTTCGTACCAAAGTCTTATCTTCGTAATAATCGCAAACCAAGCGGAAGATCCAACCAACTAAAAATGAAGATAATGGTTATATGTCCTCAGACTGGAACGAAGAAGGTCTTCGATGCGGGATCTGAGCAGGAGCTGACCTTCATCTACAAGAGGAACCAGCCGGATGAAGACAATGACAACGCCTATCTCATCCGCGTGAGACGGGACCCTTCTGATTCTACTGCCAAGCCACGCATCTCCATTACCAAGCTTCGCAAGGTTCCCGCCGGAATGCTGCCAAACAAAGCTAATGTGAAGCACTTAACACTCGGCCCAGAAGGTATCGACGCAACGTCTGAAGTGGACACCATTCCCAAGGATGGAAGCATCGATGAGAAGAATCGGCAGATCATAATTCTGCCCGTGTTGCCACTCAAGGAGGAGCCGTTGGAGAAGAGCTCGCAACTCAAGGAGGAGTCGTTGGAGAAGAGCTCCAACCTTCCTGGCAAATAAAAACTCCAGCTCCTCACCACTGCAGGAAATATTGCAAGATGACTCCATCCATTCTGTCATAAGCCAAAACCCAAAAACACTGCAATTCCTGCTCATATCATAAAAAATCATATAAACTGACAACCAAACTTCTTTCTCATTTTAAAAAAAGAATATTGGTTCCACTGCAAAATCTCGTTTGTTGAATATTCCCCAGGATTTTCAACAACAAAATAAAATTCAGATATGCAGATATACATATATGCATTTACTTTCTTGGTCTCAAATCTCTTTTGTTTGGGCAATGGTAAGTAAGCTTTACTCAGTTAATATAGCAATTCAATTGCATAAGTCAGGGGCATTTTGATGAGCTTGCTCCTAATTTCACACCTGATTTGTGTTCAAACTGAAATCGATAATTGCCCCCTCATCGATAGTCTGCACGAGCTATCGATAATAGCGCGCGTCGTGCGATGAACCGACACAGCTGACAGCTGATGCAAAGCCAAACGTAAGGGGAAGATTGTTTTCTGATTTCCAGCAAAAATTCGGGATCATGGATATTGGCGAGCTGCTGGCTTTTAAGGTAATCAAATCGATCACTAAGTTGTCCAATTAACCAAAGGACTGCATCCTCCCAAATAGCCGGAACAAACGCCGAAAAGGCCGCACGATGACGACGATGAAGACTTCGAGCCGGAAAGCGCCCACAAACGAGGCGGCGGCGAGGAGAAGATCAAGCGCATGCGGCGCATTGCCGAGGCCAAGGAGTCGGCCAACTATGCCAAGCCGTCCTCCGGAGCGGCGGCCACTTCCGGCTTCGAATTCGATCCCGAACTGACGGAGGAAGAGCGCCTGAATATCCTCAAGTATGTGGAAAACGAAGAAGCCGACGGCGATGTTCTCGACGAGCAGAGCCTCAAGAAACTGATTCTGGTGTTCGAGAAGCGCAACCTGAAGAACCAAGAGATGCGCATCAAGTTCGCCGACAGCCCGGAGAAGTTCATGGACTCGGAGGTGGAGCTGCACACGGTCATTCAGGAGCTAAAGGGCGTGGCCACCGTGCCCGATTTGTATCCTTTGCTTGTGGAGCTGCACGGCCTGCATAGCCTGCTCGAACTGCTGGCCCATCAGAACACAGACATTGCCGTGGCCGTCGTGGATCTGCTGCAAGAGACCACCGATGTGGACATCCTGGGCGAGAGCCAAGAGGGTGCCATTGCCCTCATAGAAGCCCTCAAAAAGGAGCAGATCTGTGCTCTGCTGGTCCAGAATCTGGAGCGTCTCAACGAGCAGGTCAAGGAGGAGGCCGACGGCGTGCACAATACCCTGGCCATTGTGGAGAATCTAACCGAAATCGATGCGGAATTCGTGCGCGAGGCGGCGGAACAAGGTCTCCTGGCCTGGCTGCTGAAGCGTCTGCGCGGCAAGTCGCCCTTCGATCCCAACAAGCTCTACTGCAGCGAGATACTCTCGATATTGATCCAAACGGAGAACGAGAACCGCTTGATGCTGGGCTCCCTGGACGGCGTGGATGTCCTGCTGCAGCAGTTGGCTGTCTATAAAAGACACGACCCGGCCAGCAACGAGGAGCAGGAGTACATGCAGAACATGTTCAACTGCCTCTGTTCGGCGCTGATGGCGCGCGAGAATCGGGATCGCTTCCTCAGCGGCGAGGGCCTGCAGCTGATGAACCTGATGCTGCGCGAGAAGAAAATGTCCCGCAATGGATCTCTCAAGGTCCTGGACCATGCCATGGCCGGACAGGATGGTCGCGATAATTGCAACAAGTTCGTTGAGATCCTGGGACTGCGCACCATCTTTCCGCTGTTCATGAAGACGCCCAAACGGAACAAGCAAAGACTGATCTCCGCCGACGAGCACGAGGAGCATGTGGCCTCGGTGATTGCCTCGATGCTGCGCAACTGCAAGGGCACCCATCGCCAGCGCATGCTGGCCAAGTTTACAGAGAACGATCACGAAAAGGTGGACAGGCTCCTCGAGCTGCATCTCAAGTATCTGGCCAAGGTGGAGGCCATCGACAAGGAGATCGATCAGCAGGCCAAGGTACGTATTTATCCCTAAACCTATGACATCTAATCAACTGTTTTTTTTTAGGATCCTAGCATTGACGAGGACGAGGAGGCGGAGAACAACTACATCAAGCGCCTGACCGGCGGTCTTTTCACACTCCAGCGCATCGACTACATTCTTCTAGAGGTCAGTGCCACCTCCGAGACGGTGAAGCAGCGCGTGCTCCAAATCCTCAACTTGCGCGGCGCCTCCATGAAGACAATACGCAGCATTATGAGAGGTAAAACTATCGATTGAAAGTTAACTATCGGATCAATAATCGATTGATTTGGGCTTCCACAGAATACGCTGGAAACCTGGGCGATGGGGACACTGACTGGCGGGAACAGGAGCAGAACCACATACTATCTCTAGTCGATCGTTTCTAGGATTCCAAACTCCAAACAATAAACAAACCCGAACTATTATAACAAACATAACTCGCTTTTCATGTACTATGTATGGGAAGTAAGCATAAATTTAACTGATAACATCCGTAATGATCAGGCAGATACTGGGAATGATTTAGAATTTTTACAATGGCTTCTTCTGTTTCACCAAATTAGGTATAGGCCATCCCGATTGGCGGTCCCTCTGACGGCATTTCTTCTACTCTAGGTCCTATTACTTTTTGGAGCACTTATCCTTCTTTTCTTTCCTCGGTTTTTTCTCTTTCTTGGTGCAATCGGACTTCTTCGACTTCTTTTTGCTTTTGCCTCCTCCTCCTCCGCCGGACTTGGGGCATTTACCACCTTTCGATCCCCTAATATTTGGACAAGGAAATTGTATTAGTAATAGAGTAACCCGATGACAGCGTTTACGTCGTGTTTGTGTTTTCTTTTTTTTAATTTAAAGCAAACTAAATAGCATAATACACACAATCCGAGACCGCTGTGGCAGCAGTCTCGCAGCAATTTAATAAATAAAAACTAAATGATGTTGGCAGAAATCACAATCAATTCGGCTCCTGGTATCTATTTTAGGCTTTAGTTTATCTTTTTTTCACGTGCAATCAATGCTGACTATTTAAATGGTTGAGGTGCAGAGGAGAACGTACAACTTTCTGAATTATTCGAATTATCTATGACATATCTTAGGACTTAACACTTTAAACATTTTCGCAAAATTGATTTATCAAATAGTTCGATTATTTAGGCTCTAGCTAGAAAGCACGACGATGGCATTGGTTGCCTCGAGTTAAAGTGTGGTGGCTAGAGTTAAAATGGTAGTTGTTTTCTCTTGTCGTGTGTTGTTATGGTGGTTGGTGGTTGGTTGACTTAGCCATTAGTTGGTTGATGGATTTATCTACTTTTGGGCATCGGGAATCTCGAAGTTCACGTCCATCTTCATCTCGCGGGCCAGCTTCACGATCTGCGCCAAGTGGACGGCCATATCGGCAGCCTTGTCCAGGTCATCACGGGCCAGGATCTTCATTCCTGAACTGCGGATCAGGTCGCGGGCCTCCTTCACCTTGGTACCCTGCGCAAATCAATCACTTGGATATCAATCCGTTTCCAGGGATTGCCGTGGTTAGTAAAACTCACCTGAAGACGCACAACGATCGGCATGTTCAGGTTTAGCTCCTTGGTGGCCGCAATAATTCCCTCGGCAATAACATCGCAACGCATGATGCCACCAAAAATGTTAACCAGAAGGCAGAGCACCTTGGGGTCGGAGGTGATGATCTTAAAGGCAGCCTTTACCGCTTCGGCGGTAGCACCACCGCCTACATCCAGGAAATTGGCCGGCTCTCCACCGTATAGTTTAATGATGTCCATGGTGGCCATGGCCAAGCCAGCGCCGTTCACCATGCAACCAATGGTTCCATCCAGGGCAATGTAATTCAAATTGTATTTGGCAGCCTCAACCTCCTTGGGGTCCTCCTGGGTCCAGTCACGCATGGCGAACAGCTCCTTCTGACGGAACTCGGCGTTGTCGTCGAAGCGCAGCTTGGCGTCCAGAGCAAAGACTGTCCGTAAAAGGCATTGGGATCATATCATTATAAGGTTAAGAGAAGTTACAAGGCAGCGAGTATTAGAGGGTTAGGTACTTACAGCCTAGACAGAGCAACAATTATGATATCCATGAACCGAAGACAAACACACATGAGTTAATCGGGTTAGAATGAGAGATTAGGAATGGAAATCGATCGAGAAACGGTCCTTAACTTACAGCCAGTCATGGCATCCTCAGCATACGGATTGATCTCCACCAGGAGAGCATCCTTCTTGACGAAAAGTTTGTAGAGGTTCATCAGCATTTCCACATGCTGCTCCTCGCCATCCCCACCCAGGCCAACTTTTTCGATTATTTTCTCCGCCTGCTCACAGGTTAAGCCCTTGGAAATGTCGATGGGCTCGTAAATGATGGCATCGGGGCTGGATGCGGCCACCTCTTCAATGTCTACGCCACCCTCCTTCGAGGCAATCAAGACCGGTCCCTGAAAAGCTTGCAAGGTTAGTTGCTTGTCCTATCTCCAGTGAGGGAAACCTACGTTGAAGGCTCGCTCCAGCATGACGGCAAAGTAGAACTCACGGCGCGGGAATTTCCTCTCGGTAACCATCACCTTTGTGCAGAGTCGTCCAGCGTCACCGGTCTGCTTGGTGACCAACACCTGGTTCAACATCTTTCCGGCGATATTTTCAGCCGACTTGGGGCTATGAAGAGAAGAATGGAGTTAGGAAGAGCCGGAGGCAGTACTTCAAATATAACTCACTCATAGACCACGCGCACACCGCCCTTGAGGCCGTTTTTGAAGGTTCCCTTGCCTCGTCCACCAGCAAGGACCTGCGCCTTCAGCACCAGATTGTCTGTCTTCAGTTTGGAGGCGATGTCGTGCGCCTCCTTGCCGTTCTTGGCAACGGCAAATCTGAAATCAATAAAAGACAAGTGAGTCAGTAAACGGAAACATTTCCTAACTGATAAGACAAGGTTATTTGAATGTTTTATGTTCACCTTTAAGTAAACATAATCGTGTAATATTCCCCATTTTTATAAGATTAAACTTAAAGCAGTTTTCCATTGCAAGCAGCAAATGGGTTTCTAGTAAAAAATGCAGATAAACTAGTAAATTTCCAAGTTATGCAGCTGTTTTAGGAATGCTAGCAGTTGTTTTTTACTGCCAGCTGCTAGTTTGTTGCCATTTTTTACTGTTTCTGGAACCATTAACTATAAGCAGGTTTCTAAAAACTGCAATCTATAGCATTTCCTTCGAAATCTTATCACTATACGCGTCACTGATCTCTGACACTCTGCATCGATCAAAGCATAGTCTATAAATGGTTATCAACCCGGCAATCGGTGGCTGCGTATCTTTTAGTTTGTTTACCCCGGAGAGGGAGCTAATTAATGGCAATAATTAAGTCGAGACAAAGTCCAAATCGAAGATGAATCAAAGCGGCTACCACGCGGCACTTTCGTTGGACTTTGGACGGCAAACTTGTTGCTCTTCTTGTGCGCAGACATTTACTTCGGGTTTTGCCATTACTCACCGAGGTGTTGGGATTTTGCTTTCATTGAGTAGACTGTAGGACACGTGCTCCTGGACATTGAGGTTTCGCATCTGTTGCACAGCGACTGGAGCTAGGCCGAGAATCTGCAAGATATTTAATTGTTATTACTTGAAAATAACTAGACAAACAGGAGCTTTGGCTTTTAAATTACTATGTCACATATATAGGCTATTGAGGATTAAAAAGTAAAGCCTATGAAGCCTTTTTAGAAACATATCTATGCAATACCTCGATTGTAATACTTCTTTTTCAGATTATTTCATATAACTTTATGCATTTTATGTTAATATATCAAGTTTATAGAGTTTCGTCGATAAGATTTATAAATAATGGATTGTTATAACGAATATTAGTGGGAAATCTGGAGATTGGAGAAACTAATAACACTAATACCTCCTATAAATATACTATATTGTATAGAGTTGTGTTGGGAATGCCAGTTATCTATGATAAGGGTTCTCAAGTGCACAAATCCTGAAAGATACAAACTCTGTGGTTGTAAAACTTGTTACTTATGAAGGAAAGAAATATTTGTGATCAAAAACTAAAAACGTGAGTCAAATTAACTGCTACAATCATTCTATTAACACCAATCTATGGCAAATTTACCCGCAAAACCATGGAAATGCGAAAGGAATCCGCGATTCCAGTCACGAGGTCACTGTCAAGTGAAAAACAATATCAAATCTGGAGATTGGAGAAACTAATAACACTAATACCTCCTATAAATATACAATTTTGTATAGAGTTCTATCGGGAATGCCAGTTATCTATGATAAGGGTTCTCAAGTGCACTAATCCTGAGAGATACAAACTCTGGGCTTATGAAACTTTCTACTATAACTTTATATTATGAAAGGAAGAAATGACTAAAAACGTGAGTCAAATTAACTGCTACAATCATTCTATTAACACCAATCTATGGCAAATTTACCCGCAAAACCATGGAAATGCGAAAGGAATCCGCGATTCCAGTCACGAGGTCACTGTCAAGTGAAAAACAAAATCAAATCTGGAGATTGAAGAAACTAATAACACTAATACCTCCTATAAATATACAATTTTGTATAGAGTTCTATCGGGAATGCCAGTTATCTATGATAAGGGTTCTCAAATGCACTAATCTTGAGAGATACAAACTCTGGGCTTATGAAACTTTCTACTATAACTTTATCTTATGAAAGGAAGAAATAACTAAAAACGTGAGTCAAATTAAATGCTACAATCATTCTATTAACACCAATCTATGGCAAATTTACCCGCAAAACCATGGAAATGCGAAAGGAATCCGCGATTCCAGTCACGAGGTCACTGTCAAGTGAAAAACAATATCAAATCTGGTTCTCTGACTCACCCAAAAATAAAAAAACAAACATAAACAAACGCGAAAACGAACCGGAATTTGGGTTAAGAGCAAAGAGCATTTCTAGACGTCTAACGGTCATTTCACGATGATAACCAAATCCAATTCGCAGATTAAAAATTTAATTAGAGGGCTCGACGGCAGCGGCAGCAGCAACAACAACAACAAAGCGATAGCAACAGTTGTCACTTTTTCACTAGCGAATCATTGATAAAAAAAAAAGTAAAAATTTGTGGGACTTGGGGGCGCAGTCAAGGTTGCGTCACAAACGCGAGTCAGGTGGCCCTCGCCAGGTCCGCTTCACGATCCCCTCAACGCTCGAAAAAAAAAAACGTTAAGAAAAATTTAAATTTAAAAAAGTTTGAAGGTGAAATTTAAGTAAAAACAAAGAGAAAAAATTAATTAAACCGATCGCCATCCTCGCTCTTAACGATCCGACCCTGACCTGTGCCAGAAAGAGATGCAGCATCGGCTGTTGTTATTGTTGCTGCTCTTTGGCGATTGCCATTATTATGTAAAGTGATTTGGGACTTGCATTGTGATTTCGCTAACTTAAACGGCACTTGCGGCCTGTACTCACCTTCTTGACCGCCGCTGGCCTTACGGTTTCGAGTAGGTTACCGCCCGTACGTGCCAAGAATGAAGCCATTTTGTACTGAAATCAAGTAAATGTGCACGACTAATGGAGCTCTCGGTCTTTTGACATAACAAAATCTGCTTACTCTTTTGGTGCTTTTTTCCGTCGCCTGCTGATTAGTGATGGGAGTACGTTCTAACCGATGTTTGGGCGGTCTCTAAGCGGCAAGCGGCAGTCCATCTCTAACTGCAACGTGCGAGGTTCTGATGAAAGTTTAAAAGCTTAGTTCTTGTTGACAATACAAATTCATTTACGCATTGTTATATCTACCATAATTGAATTTAAATGGAGTAACTTAAATAATTAACTATTTAGCTTATTTGGAGCTGCTGTAACATTAAAAATTCATAAGAAATTTCATCAGCTCACTGCACTCAGAATTAAAATTTAAGAGATATATGTATGCTTTTAAGCACGGCTTTGAAACCTAGACAATCCTAGACAACGTTAGAATTAAAATAATGTGAGATAGTGTGGTTTATGTTCTCAGCAAGCTGATTCATTAAAAATATATATATATAACTATAAAGTCAAATATTTATTTCCTCTAATAGTTTTAGCAAAGAAACTAATTTTATTTAATTTTTTTCTTCGTTATTTAGTTGTACACAATAACTTATATATTTCCCTTAGCATTTGCTCATCTCTAATCGCTTTGCGCCTTTTTCAACACTTTTGGGCGGGACTTTTAAATGTATTGCAAAATGATAAGCAGTACATTGAGAACATACGATTTTACAAATTAAGTTATAATGAAGCAAAACCTAGAATAAATATAAGAAATGTACATTTCCTATTTAAACCAAAACCAGTTTCTTTTGTTTAATATTTTATTTTATTTTCATTTTTTTTTTGATTTTACATTGCAGCTTGTTATGAGGACAAAAAAAAACGTGATCACTTCCATTACATACAAATAACATACATACAAGACACTTAACTAGATTCTATTCAGAAAAGATTGAGTTTAAATTGCAAATTGAAAGATATTTCTTGTATACTTCGCTGCAAACACGGGAAGCCTGGCGCGCGCACTTCCGATGTCTGCAGCAAGGTATAAACCTTTTATCAGCTCTTGCTTTACTTTTTCTCTACTTTTTGGGGGAAACACTTGAACGGAAATGGTAACACGAAAATCGCGCAAATGCTCCGCTTGAATCTGCTTGGCACATCAATAATAAATCAGCCGCGGCGTTGATTTTGTGCAAGCGAATGGCTCCAAGCGAAGCGAATGCATTTTCGTAGCGACCGAAAATGCGGCATGACTCAAATGTATGCAACCCCCGGGAGGAGGGGCTCGTATACAGGAGCATGAGGCATTTTGGCCCACAAAACAAAAACACAGAGGGAGAACAAAGAACAGATTATAACATTGGCAATGATTTGCAATTCCATTTCGCGTTGCAATCCAATCGGTAACCATGAATTGCAATGGAAAATGTTGAGTGAAAAGTTTTAGAGTTTTGTGGGAGCCATCGATTTTTGTCTCGGGTTTTCGCACAGTTTTTCGGGATAGGTGTCAAAAAGTGTGCCGAAACCCGAGATTTTCCGAAATCAATGTTAGGCTTCCAAAGGTAGAACAAAATTTAAAATCTAACAAAGAACACAAAACATAAATATAAACAATTAGGGACTAACACAAGCGCACGAATACAATTACAAATACACATAGACACATAAACATATTATACACAAAAAACACGAACATAAAACATATTAAAATTAAGCGAATTCCATTAAAAGCAGCATGCCGTCAGTCTCAGGATCAACCGTAAAATCATCATCACATCTCAGTGGTGCCAGCCCAGTAAAAATATTCCAATACTTCCGGTAACATCGAACTACAATCTTGGGGAACTTAATACTCCAAACAGGATTCAATCATTTGGAGGACTCGTTGCCGTCCGATTTTGTTCCAGAATAAATACGGCTCCTTGGAGCCCGTAACCGTGCGAGGGGCACTGAAATAAATGAGAATTTTTGAATTATTTCATACCTACAATTTCTTAAACTATATTTATACCATGTACCTTAAGGTACAAATGGTATNATTAATGAAATCAAATACTTTAGGTGAAAATGTGGGGATTTTCGAAATCAATTTTCCTGATGTATTTTCTAAGTTTACCAACTTTACATTTATTTAAATTATAGAAGAAATGAATTTAAATTGATCTACTATATTTGCCTGTAAATAGCATAACTCACCTTTGATAGCAGTCGAAATGAACGATCTTGCTCTCGTTGATCAGGCAGGAGTGTATGTCGATGACCTTGAGGTGACCCCTGGCCTCGCTGCGGATGAACTTGTTGAATCTGTTGATCTTGTCGCACATGGCCTTGTCGTGACAATAGTTGGCCAAGGGCGCTAGGGTGGTAAGAATGGGCACAAATCGCCGGCTGTGCATCTCCTTGATCAGCAGCCGGAAGTCGTGTTCGATTTGGACCAGTGGCTTGCCCCGCATTATGTCCACCGATCCGATGTTGATAATGATCTGCGTGCCCTCCGGCAGGTAAACCTTCCTTAATCGATTACGGGCACCGATGATCGTTTGCCCAGAGGCACAAAGGCCCGACTGGAGGACTCGCTCGTAGCGCCGGAAGCGGCAACAGAGCTCCATGCGGGCGAGGTACAGGAAGAAGTCATCGCCCATCAGCGGGAAGTCCAACAGAAAGGCATCGTAGCCCGAGCTGATGGTCATCAGGGAGTCGTTGTTGGTGCCACTGGTCATGGTGGCCGTGGGCGTAGTCTCCCTCCGCTTGATTATCCTTTCGTCGCGATCCTGCTGCTGGTTGTTGTTCATGTCCTGGACTGGCTGGTGGTTCGTGTTCTGGCTGAGATTTAGGTTCTTGTTGTGGTGGTGCATCTCCGGGACAGCAAACGGGGTCTGCTTCTTCGGTGCATCCACCTCGTAACTGTTCCTGGGCACTGACTTTGGCGGTGCGTTTGCATTGGATTGTTGGTAAAAGTTGTTGCTAAAATAACATCATTAAAAGTGTTTACTTTTAAGATATAAATAGTACTTCCTTTCTATGGTTAGGTTATGCTTATTTCTATAGAGAGTGTGGTTTTATTGTTGAAAAGCATTAACCGTATTCTGTGCAGTTGGAATACTATATTATTATTTCATTTATCAATGGGTTCAAAGAGCATGAATAAAAAACAATATTTATATAAGACAAGCTGAACGATTGATATCATAAATTCTCAAAAAATATGTCAGATAAATAAGAAATATTAGGCTAAAGAATCAGTTTTAAATGAAGATATGAATGTGAGACAGATTATAAACTTGTAATTTCTTGGACCAGATATTTAGATAGTTATATATCCTTTTCGCAAGTATAATCAATATAAAACACTTACAGATGATTCCAGTTGTCCTGATAGCACCAATTCGACTCCCCTGCGGCCTTGGCCATTTGCTGCAGGGTTGCCGAATTGGCCGGGACCACGTTCTCCTTGTCATCGCTGGCACCCCTGACGTTCCGCTCCCTGAGGAGGTGCTTGCGATGGTCGTCGTGGGGGAGCGGGGAGACCGCCTTGCGCTTGTACTGATAGCGCCAGTTGCGGGGCGGAACCCGCGGCACCGCAAACTTCGGGTGCTCATCCACGGAGGAGGGCGGTCCGCTGCTGAAGTCGCCGCGCTGCTTCTGGGCCAGCACCATCTCGTACAGGTGGCGGTTCTCCTTGCTCGGCTTCAGGTTGAAGATCCGCGTGCCCGTCTCGCAGCACTCGGCGGTCACGTGCGGGATGGTCAGCAGGAAGTCCGTGATGTTCTCGTGCAGCGGAAACTGGCAGCCCGTCAATTTGCGATATTCACCTGGCAAAACAAAGCGCTTATTTATTCGGGAATTTTATATAATACACCACGTATATATGCAGCTCTATACTCATTTCATCTATACAGATAGCCCATATATTATGGCCGTAACAATCCATATATCCCTCCGGCTGAATACTCGTATATTTTTAATTTTCTCAAGCTTACGATAAACAAGTGTCGCCTAAAATTCTTCCAAAAATCTTTTAATATGCTAATGTTTTTAAAGGAAAGGTATACAAGTTTTAAGTCCGTTTTTATCGTAGAGAAATTAATGCTAGCTTAATTTTTGTTTTATTTTTATCCATATATTTCATTGTATCAGAAATCTTAGAATGTTTTAAATATATTAATATTTTTGATCATTTATAATACCCATTTTAGGCGATTTTGGGGTATGCGGTTTCTTATATGTTGTAAAAAAACCAGAAAGTTCTGGTTCCATGCCACCTGGGTTATATTTTTTGTAAAGCTCTATGGCAAGTTCTTCCAAATTAAAACCCCAATTTTTTCACACTCTTAATTTTGTATAATTTGTAGGTTTCTACTCACTTTTGATGCTCGATATCGTAATGCCATTCTGGGCATGGGCCAGCAAAATGGCGCGCACTTCGGCATCGATGTCCGGGAACTCTTCCCGCACGGCGATGTAGTTGCTCTCGATGATGGTCATGCTGATTTTTTTCGTCTCACTTTCGCTTACAATTCCGCTTCCGGTTCCACTTCCGTTTCCACTTCCGTTTCCGTTTCCACTTCCGCTTCTGCTGAGGCAAACCTCTTCGGTGGCAATCAAAGTGGAGGAGAAGAGTCTGGCCACGAATTGCAACCGATGCCGCTCATCAGCGACGGGAACCTTCCACTCCGACTCGGATTGTGTGACCGATTCCGCGGACTCGTTGCCCTTCCTGCCCGCCTTGAGGATCCGCTGAAACTGGCGCACTAATTTGGATTTAACGCCCAGTGCCGGATAATCGGCCTTCACAAAGATCCTGTAGAATCGGCTGCGGGAGGAGCTCTTGCGGAAGGAGGCGGGCGGCTGTTGCTGGTGGTGCTGATGGAGCTGATGGAGCTTCTGGCGCAATTGCTGCAAACACGTGGTCACCTGGTTCTTGACTGCCCTCAGGCGATCGCTTTGGCTGGGGCTGCTGCTTTTGGGGTTCGGCTCGCTGAGGAATTCACTTCTGACTGCGGCCATAACTCTGACGAAAGTGAGACCCATCCGTCTCCATTCATCCCGTTGTTATCTCCCAGAATATCGGAGAATTGCACAGTATTTTGGAGAATTATCTTTCCAGAAGAAGGGCGATATGAAGCAAAGCGGAGTAACGGTGCCCGGTTTGTAGCCCCCACGTTTCAAGCTCTTCTTTTAGAGTTCTTTCCAAGGGGGGTAGGTATACCTATAGACACTCTAAAATTCTGGGAAATTTATATTATTTTGTTAGCACAAGTAGCCCCAGTTTCAATTTCCTCCGTTGGAGTTATTTCCAAGGCGGGTGTACGAGTATGCACTCCAAAATTCTATGTTTTTTGGCTCAATATTCATATCATATTTACAGGCCTTATTTGCATTTAATTTTGAATTTGTAACTTGATGAATTTATTCAAAATAAAATAAAATATTCTTGCTAAATTTC